>PVKV010013604.1:0-60821 GCA_004027835.1 Alouatta palliata
TGAGCATCACCACCTGAGCTCTGTCTCCCATCAGATCAGCAGGAGGGCGTGAGCGTCACCACCTGAGCTCTGTCTCCCATCAGATCAGCAGATGAGTGAGCATCACCGCCTGAGCTCTTTCTCCCATCAGATCAGCAGATGAGTGAGCATCACCGCCTGAGCTCCGTTGCCCATCAAATCAGCACGAGGTGACCTGCGCTCTGTCTCCCGTCAGATCGATGACGGCATTAGATTCTCATAGGAGCGTCAACCCTGTTGTGAACTGCACATGTGAGGGATCTAGGTTGCATGCTCCTTATAATGCCTGATGACGAGGTGGAACACTTTCATCTGACACCACACACCCCCTAACCCGTCTCAGAAAAATTGTCTTCCGTGAAACCAGTTCCTGGTGCCAAAAAGACTGGGGACTGCTGCATTAGGAGACGTGCAAGAGTGCTCACAGCAGCCTTATTCTTCAGAGCCCCAAAGTGGAAGTAACCAGATGTGCAGTGGTGGGATAGGGAGTTTAACTGTGGTGTGTTCATGTCGTGGAATACTATACAGTAGTAAAGAGGAGTGATACTAGCCTTACACTGAGTGAAAGAAACCAGATTCAAAAGACCATGTACTGTACAATTCCTCTGTGTGAAGTTCAGGAACAGGGTTCATCTATGGTAATGGAAGTCAGAATAATAGTTACGTGGGGTAGAAGTGTAGGGATTCGCAGGGGAGGAGGGTGCTGGACATTAGTTTAAAGTCTTCCTCTGGGAGTCATGTGGAAGTATGCATCTGAAAGAACTTAGGTGAGCAGTGCAGGTAGCGACATTCTGCTGCATTTGTAGTAAAATTATTTAAATCATTTATTGAATGCTTTCTGTATGCCAAATCCTGTGCTACATTTTCAGAATAGTTCTTTTTGGGGTTTTTTTTTGGTTTGGTTTTCACATCGTTCCTCCCTCCTTTCCTTCCTTCCTTGTTTCCTTTTCTTCCTTCTCCCCTCCCCCTTTCATGATGTCTGAAACAGTCCTCTGATGGGAAAACTTGTTTCCATTTTACAAGGGAGAAAATGAAAGCTCGAAGAGTTACAGTAGCTGATCCAAGCTCTCCCAGCTTGTATTTGATGGCCAGGGTGTAAGTCCAGCTTTCTCTGACTCCAAGGCTTTGTCCCAATTCAGCCGTCTAAACTCCACACATGTCCTTCATTCATGTGAAGGATGAATGTCACAGTGTTTTTTTCCATTGTAATTCCTTGAGGGACAGGTGACCATACATCTGTGTTGGATACAAAATCTTTCATTAATCCTACTGAGCATCTAGCACATAGTAACCACTCAATAAAATTCACTGCCTGGCCGGACATGGTGGCTCATGCCTGTAATCCCAGCTCTTTGGGAGGCTGAGATGGGTGGGTCACTGAGGTCAGGAGTTCGAGACCAGCCTATAAGGTGAAACCCTGTCTCTACTAAAAAAAAAAAAAAGCCAGGCACGGTGGCGTGCACTTGTAGTCCCAGCTCCTTGGGAGGCTGAGGCAGGAGAATTGCTTGAACCGGGAGGTGCAGGTTGTGGTGAGCTATTGTGCCCTTGCACTCCAGCCTGGGCATTGCAGCAAGACTCTGTTTCAAAAAAAAAAAAAAAATTCACTGCCATGTTTTGATCTTAGATCATAATCAGAAGAGAGTGCTGAGCACTGAAGTATCTGTTTCTTGGGCAACAGATACCTCTCCCATTTCCCACTCTTTCTTCCTCATAGACTTGGATTATGTATGTCTTCCTCTCAGAGTTCTTCCTAGACCCCTTCAGTGAACTGAGTGCCTCCATTTGGTGTGTTATGGTTGGATTGGGTTGCTCTGCCTTTCCCTGAACACGACACGTCGGAATACCCAGATATGTAACCTTTCCCCCAGGAAAGTTTATCCCAGGCGGGAACTGTGTCGTCTTGCTCCCCCACCCTGAGTGCATTCCCAACATTGGACTCTGTGAACCCAGGGGACTGTTTCCAAAATGTGCTCCAAAGCATATTCTGTCTGTAGTTTCTAACAGGTAACAGGTAATATATGGAAGAAGCCTTTCAATAAGATGTGGGAAAGCCTGTGTAAAGCAGGTGTTCTGGCTTGCAGAACCTCATGGAGTCTTTATTAGTCACAGGTGCATTTTGGAGCTTCCATTTGGGAAATTCTGGACTGTAATGCCGTATCTTTGGGATTGCAGGAATCTTAGAATAAACATCGAAACATGTTCTGTTCTGTACTCTTCTTGGTGGAGAATCTAGCCTAGTCGGGCCTGCCAAACAGCAGCCAGAAGGAGGCTGCTCAGGGAAGTGTCTTAAACACCTTGGGATGGAACAGCTAGCTAGGCTCAGTGTGGTTTGTAAAAGTTAGCAACAAATTTCCATGCCAGGGAGCACCTGCTCTATGTTCACAAAGCAATGTCTGTCTTCTTTAATATCTCACTTTGCCCATCCGGACGTTCTTTTGATGCCGTGAATGACTAGGACATCTTGCCAAAGCCAGCCTTTCTTCCTCTGGAGGGGAGGCCTCTTCTGCTTGTTTCTACATTGTCAGGATTAAACAGCTGATAAGCACTATGTGTTAATTGTTCAGTTATTGAAAATCCATTAGTGCTGTTTTGTTTTTAAGAAAGAATCTTTTGGTATAGCGTCCCATTGATTTGTTTTTTGTTTGTCTGTTTTGTTTTTTGGGATTTTTTTGTGAGACTGAGTCTTGTTTGGTCACCCAGGCTGGAGTGCAGTGGTGTGATCTCGGCTCATTGCAACCTGCGCCTCCCAGGTTCACGCGATTCTCGTGCCTCGGCCTCCCGAGTAGCTGGGTTTACAGGCACGTATCAACACGCCTGACTAATTTTTGTATTTTTAGTAAAGATGGGGTTTCACCATGTTGGCCAGGCTGGGCTCGAACTCCTCCTGACCTCAAGTGATCCTCCCACCTCGGCTCCCAAAGTGCTGGGATTACAGGCATGAACCACCGTGCCTGGCCTTAATTTTTTTTTTTTTAAGTTGTATAGTAATTCTCCCACCCTCAACTAGTGTGATTTATTTGCATAAACCAGATCAACGAAGACAAACAGGTGCACACAGTGAAGGTGATTTCACAGGTGAGCGGAGGCCTCCCAGGGCCCTGTGTGAGTGAAGGGAGTTGATTGCAGGGGGCAGGATTGTGAGATGCGTTGGTGCTGTTCCCAGCCCAGACCAGTAAGAGTAGCCCACTACCACCAACTGCCTCCACTACCCAGATGCAGGAGTGACCATTCAAACAGACCCATCCCCAGTGAAAGAGTGAGGAGGACCTGTTTCAGCCAACTCTCCTAGTATTCCCACAACGGGCTCCCAGGGCAAGAAGCTGGAAGTTGGAGGAGAAGAACATGCTGGAATGCATACACGTTCAGAAAAGGGACTTCCTTTCCTTGCTCAGGTGTTTTGGCAGATAGTCCAGCTGTTTTAAGATGAGACTGTACGCTCCTTCAGATTTTGTCTAGGTATCTTTTAGCTTTGTGCCCCTCATTTTCTTACATCTCCAGAATCATGGGCTAGAAGCTAAAGCCACATGAGCACACTAGGAATTTTGCAGTGTACAGATTAGCAGACAGCTTGGCTTCACTGTGGAACTGAAACTCCTGGGCTGTTTTATTTTGAGATTGTCATTCCTATCAGGAAGTCTTCTATTCTCTATACTAGTTATTCTAGGATCATTACATTAAAAAACAAAAACTTATTGGGCCTGTTGGATTTTGTGAAGGATCATTTGAAGGAAGATCTCCACGGGGATTTATAAGCAGGCACTCCTTATTTCCTTATCCAGGAAATGGAAAGGCCGTGTGTTACAGTAGGGTCACCCAGCTAAGGAAGATGTATGCTCTGATCACCGTCTGGTTGGAGAGACAGGCCATAATAACACAGGACAGACTGCTAAGGGGTGGTGGAAGAAAGCCTGGCCTGCTCAGAGGCTCTGGCCCAGCCTGCGCGTCTCTCGTTTGTGTTTCTCCCGATAAGCGACTTGGACTCTGAGAAACCTGGAGGGATTTCAGAGGTCTGCTTTTCTGCCTGGAGTTGACTGCTTCCCGTGGAGTGAGACGGGTGGCTGCAGGGAAAGGGAAGCCTCTGGCTGCTTTGGGCTTTCTGATCCTTGTGGTTTTGTGGGTCCACATTATCCCTTCATTGGGAGAAAGTATAAAAATAAAGCTAACTTTTAGATGTACTCACCTTTTCAACTCTTCCCATTCTTTAGTCTTAAAATCTTCATTGAGGTCAAGACAAAAGATGTTGGACCACGTGGCCACAGGCATTGCCAGGGTGGTTTTCGTTCCCCGGCCATCCCAACGATGGTGGTTGGTTTTTGTGAGCTGCCGGGAAAGGCTTCTTGGGGAATGGACAGACCTTTTCTTCAGGGTTAACTGAGCACAGCCGAAAACAGGCCCTATGCTGTGAAAGAGCCTCATTGGTGGACAGGAGCCAGGGACAAGCACGAATAGAAATGGATGAAGTTTCTACCACAAGGACCCAGCCTTGCCTTGGAGATTTTTCACATGAGTGTGATGAGCCTTACTTTTACAAGAGACTCTCACCTTCGTCTTTGGAAAATGGCCCAACGTTAACATTCTCCTAGAAGCTCAGAGAATGATGACTTGGTCAGATTCAGATAGAAACGTGCACTTTCTGAAAATAGGAAAAGCCTGAAGAGAAGTCAAAACATTTTTTCAAGTTTTATGAGAGAAGCCAAAATATATCAGAATCAAAACTACTTCCTTCGTGTTTCTCTCCTAAAGCACTTGTGGAAATGAGAACAATTGCCAGGCACAGTGGCTCACGCCTGTTATCCCAGCTACTCAGAGGCTACTTGAGCCTGGGAGTTTGAGAGCAGCCTGGGCAACGTAGTGAGATCCATCTCTTTAAAAAAAAAACGAATCTAGCACAGATGTCCCTCCAGGTATAATGAGGAAGCACCAGGAAATCCTAATGGGTTTGCAAGAAGAAAATGATGATTGTGAAAGACCCCAGCCTCCTCCCGCTGCTGGGTTTCTGATGCGGGAAAAGGACCTCGCAGCAAGTCAGGCAGCTGAGCTGAGACGGCGCTGCACACCGTGGGTGACATTCGCAAGTCAACACAACAGTGCAGCCCACAGAGTTAGGGAGGGTTTTGGGGGCTTGGTGTGGGTGGGCAGTGTGTCTTCATGCTGTCTACCTGATGGAACCTGTGAACTGCATTTGGCAACTTCCTCTCACACTCCAGGTCTCAGTTCATCCTAGTTTTTTCAAAATTTCTTGTGTTTATTTTGAAATATAACATGCATACTGAAAAGTGAAATCAGTATGTATGTATACACTTGGCAAATAATTATAAAGCAGACATCCACGTACCAACACTCGACCAACAGGTTGAGAGGCAGAAACACTGCCAGCCTTCCCTGAGGAATCCATCCGGTCTTCCACTGGCCTGGCGAGCGCCGGGCCTTCCCTGCTCGTCCCTAGCATCGGCTCCAGAGTGTGTCTAAACTGTGTCCGGTAGGTTGGCCATCTTTGAAATTCATATAAACGGAATCATAGCTTGCATTCTTTTGTTTCAAAATCATGATGGGGAGATGCGCCACAATTGTGTGTGTTCTGTTGTATAGCATTTCCTTGCAAGAAAATTTTGCGTTTTTGCCTTCTGCTGTTGGTGAACATTTGTCATATTTTCACTTCGGGATTGTTACAGATATTGCTGTGGACGTTGGTACAGCGTGTGTGTCCTGCTGCACATACGTATGGGTGTTTTTCTAGGCTTAGGATTTCTGGGTTTTAGGGCTTGTCTGTTTTTATTTTAGATGATGCCAGACTCTTCAGAGTACCGGTATCAGCAGTATGTGAAAGTTACCTTCACTCTGCCTTCCTGCCAACACTTGATGCAGTCAGACTTTTTAATATTTGCGGTTCTGATGAGTATACTATGTTGTGATTTTATGTGAATTTCTCTCTTTTTTTCTTTATTTTTGAGATGGAGTCTCGCTCTGACTGTTGCCCAGGCTGGAGTGCAGTGGCGTGATCTCAACTCACTGCAACCTCCGCCACCCAGGTTCAAGCGATTCTCCTGCTTCAGCCTCCTTGAGTAGCTGGGATTATCGGTGCCCACCACCACACCTAGCTAATTTTTGTATTTTTGATAGAGATGGGGTTTCACCATGTTGGCCAGGCCGGTCTTGAACTCTTGACCTCAGGTGATCCACCCGCCTTGACCTCCCAAAATGCTGGGACTGCAGGCGTGAGCCACAGCACCTGGCTGACTTTCTGTAATACTAATAAACACATTTTTGTGATTTTTGGCTATTTGGATTTCCTGTGTTATGAAGAGTCTGTTCAGATTTTTTGCCCATAATTATGTTAGGTGTTTTAAAAACTGATTCTTCAGAACTTTTTTCTATATCCAGGATTAAAATTATTTGTTTAGTTGTATGTGTGGAAATAATGTCTCCCATCCACCTTTGTTCTTACTTTCCTCATGGTGTCTTACTATTTCATTGAGGTATAACTTACATATAGTAAACTGCAAAAGTTTTAAGTATACATCTTGACATAAGGATACACCAATGTAAGCATCACCCAGATGGAAATACATGCCCTTCTCCCTAGAAGGCTTCTTGAGTGTCCCATCTCCCTCACTGTCAATCCCCAGACCTAATTTCTGTTCTGACTTCTGTAGTGTTTTAAGGAATAAAAATTCCCAATTTTAATGTCAAATTTATCAGTCCTTCCTTCTATGGTTAGTGATTTTTGTGTCTTACCGAAGACTCTGAGGTCATAAAAGTATTCTAAAGGCTTTACAATTTTGTCTTCTACCTAGATTTGTAATCTATCAGAATTGTAATTCTTATTTATGGTGTACAGTAGGGATTCTATTTTTTTTTTTTAATTTCTCCTTGTGGTTATGCAGTTGTTTCAGTATTTAAAAACCTTCCTTTGACCCATGGCTCTGCAGGACCACCTTGTCATAAATCATTGTCCGACAGGCATGATTCTATTTCCTGTGCTCTGTTCTCTGTTCAGTATGCTGGTCTTTATCCCTGCCCTGATACTGTACTCTTTTAATCACTGTGACTTTATGATCTTGTATCTGTTAGGACAAATTTTGAATGTTAACCTTATATGTTGCTGGATTCAGTCGATTGCTTTATCGTTACATTCATTCCTTTATTCAGCAGTATTTATCGAGTAGCTGATAGGTCCTGCACACTGTTCTAGCTGTTAGGGATATAATAGTTGATCAAAAAAAGACACTGTCTGCTCTCTTAAGGTTTCAGTGTGGTGGGTGGGCACAGCACACACTAGGCTTGGGGGCAGGCACTCAGGTCACCTGGGAGACTCTGCCCTCAGCATGTTGTGACATGCCCTCGCTGGGTCTGTCAATTGTACTTTTTGGTGAGCTCCTTGAGAGCAAAGGACAGCACATTTGTTTTTTGGTTTTGTTCTGTTTTGGTAGTCCCTGGCACATAGTGGCATAGTGGGTATGCAGTAAGTTCTGGAGCAGGGACTTACCTTTCTACCTTCCTTTGCCTTCCCCACACTCTTACCTGCTGAGTGTAGTCAGCCCTTCCTGTTTTCCCTTCCAGCACTCTGGTCTTCCTCTTCTGCTATCCCAGTCTGCCCCTGTACCTCACAAAGACCTGCACATACCGTTCCTCTGACTGGAGTTCTCCCCTTTCTACATTTGGCCAACTCCTACTCACCTTTCAGTTTAATTTAAATGTTGTTTATTTAAGATAAGTCTTTCATGATCCCAACTCAAATTTAAGGCCCCCTTTTTATTGTTTCACCTTATCCTGTAATTTAACATTGTAGCTTTTATAGTACTTTGTAATTATGTGTTTATTTCTCTGCATCTAACTCCTCAATGCACTGAATTGGTACTTAGAGTAAACATAGGCACCATCTCTGCTCCCTCCCACTTCCATAGTGACTGTCTTTACTTTCCATTTCTTACTTGAAAATTGGTAAAGGGAAAATGAGGAAACTCTAACAATCATGTCATATTTAATGAAATCTTCAAGTGGCATCAGATGCTAGTTGGGAATAACGACTTACAAAATGCATTAAACATATCACATATCCCTGGATGTATGGTGGCAGTCAGAAAACAGATTGTGTTGATAACTGAATTGATAGAGGTTTTTATCTATGGACAGAGGTAATGTGATCTAGCTTATTATGTGATCCCCAGAATCCATAACCTGTCTTTGTTAACATCAAGATAAATACCTTATAACAATAACAGTAATAACGGATTTGTGTGGGAGAGGGTTCAGGGAAATTCATGGAGTGGGAGGTCCCAGGCATCTGTCTTTTCACCTAGACAACATTTGTACTGAATCTGATCTAACCGTTTTGGTAATCTGGAGTCCATTGAAGTCTTGCAGTGTCCACGAGAAGGCTTTAATGGTAACGTGCAGTTAACTTCAGTCAATTTCAGCTCTAGCACAGGGGCAGCTATTCCTCTTCCATCCTCAGGCCTATGGCAGGCAGCTGTACACTGTTCCTAGAGCATCTTGCAAACAGCTTGTGGGAGCCAGGTAGGGTGGGCAAGAAGGACCCTGTCCTGCAAGTATCTGGGGTCAATGCTGTGATGACCGATTATAGCTTTTGATCACAGAGGGACAGGCAAAGGAGTGGAGACCATTGTTGTTGCAAGTCCTTCCACCTCTGGCTGAAATGGCTTTCTGGGAATTTAAAAGGCCAACACCCTTCACTTTATTTTTCCTTTGCATCTTTTGGGAACCAGGCATTATATACTAGGACACTGAAAAACAACTGTATATACAGGGAAAATTAGAAAGTTACCATAGATGCCCAGGGAATAGCATAGGCTCAGAGAAGACCTGAGAAGATCTTAAATTTACACCTCAGGCTTATCTTTGGCATAGAGAAAGCCTACAACAATCCACAAATAATAGTAATGAACAGTAACAAAAGCAGTAAACACTTCAACTTAGAGTCTGAATTCTAGAGTTACCACATTGTTAGAGTCACATGTCCCATTTGAAAAACAGTCACAAGGCATACGTAAGAAACAGGAAAGTAGGCCCATTCAAGGGGGGAAGAATGAAACAAACAGAAACCGTTCTTGGATTCATCTACTATATTTTAAAACACGTGTCTTACTAAAAATGCCCAAGGAACTAAAGGAACACGTGTAGAAAATCAGTAAAACAATATATGGACACACCCAGGCTCAGTGGCTCACACCTGTCATCCCAGCACCTTGGAAGGCCAAGGTAGGCAGATTGCTTGAGTTCGAGACCAACCTGGTAACATGGCAAGACCCCATCTCTATAAAAAATACAAAAATTAGCCAGGTGTGGTGGTGTGCACGTGTGGTCTCAGCTACTTAGGAGTCTGAGGTGGGAGGATGTCTTGAGCCCAGGAGGTGGAGGTTGCAATGAGCTGAGATTGTGCCAGTATGCTCTAGCCTGGGCAACAGAGCCAGACCTTGTCTCTAAATCAAAACAAAAAGCCCAATATGGACAAAATGAAATGTCAACAAAGAGAAAACCTGAAGATAAAGAGAAATTCTGGAACTGAAAGTAGCATACCTGAAATAAATTTACTAGAAGGATTCAAAGACAGATTTGAGCAGGTAGCAGGAAGATAGGACTATGGAAGATATTAAGTCCAACAAGCAGAAAGAAAAATGATGCCGGAAAAGTGAACAGAGCCTGAGGGATATGGAACACCATCAAGCCAACCAACATATGCATTGTGGGAAGTGAGGTAAAAGAGAGAGAGGGGCAGAGAGGACATCTGAAGAAATAAGGGCTGAAAACTTCTCACATTTGATGGAAGTTAGGAATATATACATCCAGGAAGCTCAGTGAACTCAAGCAAGATGAACTCAAGGAGACCTACACAGAGACACATTGTAATCAGAGAATCTTAAAACCGGCAAGGAAGAAGCAGCCCATCACATGCAAGAGATAATCCATAGGATTATCAGCAGTTTTCTCATTAGAAACTTTGGAGGCCAGGCTACAGTGGGCCAAAAGGTTCAAAGTGCTGAAAGAAAAAACTGTCAGCTAAGAGTCCTTTGTCCAAATTGTCCTTCAAATATGAGGGATAAATTAAGGCATTCACAGATGAACAAAAGCACATGGAGTTTGTTACCACTGGACCTGTCTTGCAAGAAATTTCAAGGTAATCCTGCAGGGTGAAATGAGAAGACAACAGACTTATGATGCTATGTGAAGAAATAAAGATCTCAATAGAGATAAATTCATGAGCAATATACAAGCTAGTTTGTAACTTCACATTTTGTTTTCTAAATATTTTAAGAGACTTAATATCTTTAAAAGGATTACTAGTTTATATTTTGGGGTATACAACGTTTAAGGATATAACTTTTTAAATGTTAACCTGAAGGAGTAAACAGAGCTGTAAAGGAGCAGCATCTTTGGATGTTATTGAAGTAAAACTGATATAAATTAGAATTAGAATATTATAACTTTAGAATATTAAATGTAATCCCCATGGTAACCACACACACACAAAAGGTTATAGAATATACACAAAAGGCCGGGCGCGGTGGCTCACGCCTGTAATCCCAGCACTTTGGGAGGCCGAGGCGGGCAGATCACGAGGTCAAGAGATCGAGACCATCCTGGTCAACATGGTGAAACCCCGTCTCTACTAAAAATACAAAGAAATTAGCTGGGCGTGGTGGCGCGCGCCTGTAGTCCCAGCTACTCGGGAGGCTGAGGCAGGAGAATTGCTTGAACCCGGGCGGCGGAGGTTGCAGTGAGCCGAGGTCGCGCCACTGCACTCCAGCCTGGCGCCTGGTGACGGAGTGAGACTCTGTCTCAAAAAAAAAAAAAAAAAAAAAGAAGAATATACACAAAAGGAAATTAAAAAGGAACTTAAACATTTCAGTACAAAAAATCAACTAGAAAGAAGACAGTAATGCAAGAAATAAGCTATAAGGCATATGGGAAACAAATAGCAAAATGACAAAAATAAGCTCTCAGTGAATAATATGTAAAGGTAAATGGATTGAACTATAATCAAAGGACAGAGATTAACAGAATGGATAAAAACACGTCATCTAACTCTGTGCTGTCTACAAATGGTTCAGTTTAGATCCAAAGACAAATAGGTTGAAAATAAGAGAATAGAAAAAGATAGTATAAGGAAATAGAGCTGACCTGACTAGTGTCAGATAGAATAGAGTTTAAATCAAATAAAGGTTGCAAGAGACAAAGAAGAACATAATATATTACAGGTTCAATACAGTAAGAGGATATAACAAATATAAACATTTGCACAGACCAGTAACAGGCCAAAATATGTGAAGCAAAAGCTGAAGGAAGAAGTAGGCAGTTCTACAATAATAGTTGGAGACTTTATTACCTTACTCTTAGTAATGGATAGAAGAACCAGACAGAAGGTAAGTAAGGAAACAGAGGACTTAACACAGTAAACAAACTAGATCTAACCGACATACACAGAACACTCTACCCTACAACAACAGTATATACATTTTTCTCAAGTGCACAGAGGACATTTTCCAGGTAAGTGCATATATTAGGTAACAAATAAGTCTCCACAGATTTTAAAAGGTATCATACAAAATATCTTTTCTGACCACAACTGGATGGTGTTAGATATCAGAAATAGAACTAAAACTGGAATATTCACAAATTTGTGGAAATTAAAGAATATACTCCTAACCATTAGATAAAAGAAGAAATCACAAGGGAAATTAGAAAATACTTAGAGGTCAACTGGATACAGTGGCTCATACCTGTAATCCCAGCAGTTTGGGAGGCCAAAGTAGGAGGATTGATTCAGGTCAGGAGTTCAAGACCAGCCTGGGCAACATGGGGAAACCCCATCTGTATTAAAAATGTAAAGAAAGAAAAAGAAGAAAGAAAATAGAGACAAATGAGACGACAGCAGAGCTTATGAGACGGCAAAAGTAATGCTAAGGGGGAAATTTTTAGCTATAAATGCTTACGTTAAAAACTAAAGTTCAAGAAACTAGAAAAAGACATAGACAAAATAAACCCAAAGCTAGCAAAAGGAAAATAATAAAGATAGAGCAGAGATAAAACAAACTAGAGGATAGAAAAATAATAGAGAAAATTATTAAAACAAAAATTGGTTTTTTTAAACATTGACAAATGGACCAACTTCTAGCTAGGTGGACTAAGGAAAAAAGAAGACTAAAATTACCAGAAATGAAAGTGGAGACATTACTACTGATTCTACAGAAATAAAAAGGATTGCAAGAGAGTACTGTGAACAGTTGTACACCATCATTTTGGATAATGTAGATGAAATGGACAAATTCCTGGAAACTCAAAACCTATCTATCGTAACTAAATCACAAAAAAATCGACTAGTAAAACAGTTGAATCAGCAGTCTCACAAAGAAAAACCCTAAACCTGATGCCTTCACTGGTGAATTCTATCAAACATTTCAAGGGGAACTAATACCAATCCTTCTCAAATTTTTCCAAAAAAAATTGAAGAGAAGGGAACACTTATTTTATGAAGCCATCATTTACCTTGGTACAGAAGCCAGACAGAGACACTACAAGAAAACTAAAGACCAGTGTCCCTTATGAATAGGAATTCAGCAGCATACTAAAAGAATTATTTACCATGACTAGGTGGAATTTATTCCTGAAATGCAGGGATGGTTCAACATACTGAAATTGACCAGTGTAATATACCACATTAATAGAATGAAGGGAAAGAAACACATGACCAATTCAATTGACGCAGAAAAAAGCATCTGACAAAATTCAATATCTCTTCATGATAAAAACAACAAACTAGGAATAAAATGAAACTACCTCAACATAATAAAAGCCATGAAAAATCAACAAATGAAAAATCAACAGCAAACATATTTCATGATGAAAGACTGAAAGCTTTTCCTCTAAGACCAGGAACAAGGATGCCCACTTTGAGCACGTTTATTCAGTATTGTACTAGAAGTTCTAACCAAATCAATTAAGAAAAAGAAAAGGCATCCAAATGAGAGGAAGAAGTAAAATCATCTTTTCACAGATGATATGTTCTATAGAAAACCCTAACAATTCCATCCCCCTCATACACAAAAACTATTAAAACTCATGTTTTCATGAATTCAGTAAAAAAGTAAATGAATTCAGTAAAGTAGCACTATATAAAGTCAACACAAATCAGTTGCATTCTGTATACTAATATTGAACACCTGGAATGGAAATTACAAAAACAATTCCTTTTATAAAAGTCTCAAAAATAATAAAATACTTAGGAATTAAGAAGGTGAAAGACTTGTATGAAAACTATAAAACATTGCTGAAAGAAAGGAGACATAAATGGGAACACATCCCATGTTTATGTGTTGAAAAACTATTGTTAAGGTGTCAGTACTGCTCAAAGCAATTACAGATTTAATGCAATCCATGTCAATACCCCAATGAAATTTTTTGCGGAAATAAAAAAAACCATTCTAAACTTCATGTGGATTCTCAAGGGACATTGAATAGCCAAAACAATATATAAGAACAACAGAGCTGGAATACTAACATTTCCTGATTTTGAAACTTATAATAAAATTGCAGCAATCAAAACAGTGTGGTACTGACATAAAGACAGATACCTGGACTAGTGGGACAGAATAGAGAACCCAGAAATACATCTCCACAAATGTAGTCAAATGATTGTTGAAAAGGATGGCAACACATTCAATGGAGAAGAGTAGTCTTTTCAGTAGGTGGTGCTAAGGAAGCTGGGTATCCAGGTCAAAAGAATGAAGCTGAACCCTTACCTAACATCATACACAAACATTAACTCGAAATGGATTAAATGTAAGACCCTTAGATGAAAATACAGACATTGGATTTGGCAATGATTTCTTAGATGTGACGCCAAAGGCACAGACAGCAAAGGAAAAAACAAATTGGACTACGTGAAAGTTTTAAAATATCTTGCATCAAAAGACCCATTTAACAGAGCAAAAATGCAGTCCACAGAATGAGAGAAAATATTTGCGAATTATTTATCTGATAAAGGACTGATATCTAGAATATGTGTAGAATTCATAAAAATAATAAAACAACCTGATTAAAAAATGAACAAAAGACTGAATACACGTTTCTCCAGTAAGATGTACAAGTGGCCAAGAAGCACATGAACATACACTGAGCATCACTCATGATGAGGGAAATGCAGATCAGAGCCACAGTGAGATAGCAGCTCGCGCCCAGTAGGATGCCACTATCCAAAACAAGAAAAAACAAGAACAAGTCTTGGCATGAATGTGGTGAAATTGGAACTCCAGTGCATTACTGATGGGAATGTAAAATGGTACAGCCATTGTGGAAAACAGTTTGGCAAGTCCTCAGAAAGTTAAAAATAGAATTACTATATATATGATTTAGCAATTCCACTTCTGGGTTTATACCCAAAAGAATTGAGAGCAAGCTCTCGAAGTATTTGTACACCGTGTTCCTAGCAGCATTTATTTGCAATAGCAGAATGGTGGAAGCAACCCAGGTTTCTGCTTAATTGAATATTATTCAGCCTTAAAAGGAAGGCCATTCCGCCACACACTACAGCATAGATGAACCCTGAGGACTTCATGCTTAGTGAAATAAGCCAGTCATACTGCATCAGCTTATTTCTGAGAGATACTTAGAGTAGTGAAAATCACGGAGACAGAAAGTAGAGTGCTTGCCAGGGGTGAGGGGAGGGAAGAAAGGGAATTACTGGTTAATGGGGACTGAGCTTCAGTTTATAAGACAGGAGTTGCGGAGATGGACGGTAGTGATACACAACGTTGTGAATGCGTGTAACACTGTCAATGTGTACTCTTTAATATGGTTAGGATGTGAAATTTTATGTGTACTTTACCACGGTAAAAAAAAAAAAAATTGGAGAAAAATAAATGTAGGCAGCAGCCGTACCTTAGACATTTCTTGTATGTCTCGGAGCCTCATCGGAGGCCTGAGCACAAAATAGTTTTCTAATTAATCCTTCTTCAGGGTCAAAAAGAAAAAAAAAAAAAAAGCAAACAGTTCTGTCTGTTTCACAGTAGTATCTGACACTGGGTGCCTCTTTAATGCCAGGCGTTGTGATCTTGTTTCATTTTTGTGTCCATCCTATGAAATAGTATTTTTATCTTCATTTTAGAGAGGAGGAAATTGAGGCAAATAGTTTTATAACTGGCTAGGGCCACTAGCTGTTTGTCAGCCTAAAGGCAATGCAGTTTGAACCTCAGCTTTTAGCCCCAAAGGCCCAAGAACATGATTTCTTTTCTGTACTGTCTGTTTGACATGGAGAGATCATCTTGTCTCCCCCTCATTGGCAAGAAGATGTGAAGTCACATGCCTGACAGAGGAGAGTGGTGGCCTAACCCGCCCAGGGCCTGTGCCGGGAGCTCAACTGCACCCATGGCACTCAGGTGCACCCAGTGTGTTGTGCATGTGGCAGACACCCCTCCTGTCACCTGTACCTATGACCTGTCCAAGTTTACAAGTAGAACAGCTGCCTTGGTGAAGTTGTATAAATTGCCCAAAGCCATGTGGCTTGTAAAATGGCAGAGCCGGAATTGAACCCACATGTGTGTTATTCCAAAATCGTATTCTCGCCATTATAGACTCCTGTTTGGTTCCTTGATCCACTCTCCACGCAGCTGCCCACAAGAGCTTCTTAATTTTTCTGCTTTGCTCTTTCGATGAGTTCTCATTGTGTTAGAAGGCAGTACAACAAGCTCCTCGCCGTGGCCTGAGAATTCCTGAAAGATCTGGTCTTGACTGACCTCTACTTCATTTTATCTATTCTCCCTCACTCATTCTCTCCAGCCACACAGGTCTTTCTCATCAGTGTTCCTCCATGTGGAGGCTTTGTGTGGCCTGCTCGCATCCTCAGCCTCTTCCTCAGCTCTCCAGGGGTCTGGTTTCTTTTCATCCTTTGATTTCAGCTCCCATGTTAATTCCTCAGAGGCCTTCCCTAACCACCCTCTTCCCCCAAGGTGTCCTCTTGTGATTATGCTCTGCCAGCCTTTCGGGCTTTGTTTTCTGGTTTAGGGCCTGCCTCTGCAAGTGCTAGAATGTAAACGCCCCAAGGGCAGGGACTGGACTATCCTGTTGTCTTACCAGTATTGAGCATTTTGCCTTCATATTTGTTAAATGAATGAATAGATCATGATTAAATTCTTGAGAGAGATTCAGATGTAAGATTAACAGTTTGAATTTTCGTTCATATCTAAATCCCTTGCTCTAGTGCCAGTCTAAATCTCAAGAGGTGTACTGTTTATAGAGAAGAGGAAAACAGTGTTAAAGTATTAATTTTCTGTAATTGAATGATTTTTCTCCCCAAAACGAAATAGTACTCTAGAAATTTTTCAGAGAGATATGTGCCAAGGAAGAGTTTCAGAACTTAGTGTCATCACCATGAGACCACTTGGCTTTTAAATGGTCTAAAGTGTTATCGTTAGTGCTCGAGTTATTTGTGCGTTATACATTTCTGCTGAAGGTTGTTCTGACTTTAAATGGATATAGTAATGCTCCTCCCCTGATGAGGATACATTAGAATTAGAGATCTCGTTTTTGAAAGAAATCAATCAGACTGCAGTTAACTCCTGAGTCACTTATTACTGTTAGTAGTGGAAGCAGACAGCATGAAATGAGAACCTCCCTCCTGTGTTGACTTTGCAGCATAGTAGAGTCCTTGGGAAGCGCACGCATCTGGTATCTGTGCCTGTTCAACCTGCAGGCCCTCCCCACCCTTGACCACTGACTTCCTGGGAGCTGCTGGAGGCGGCGGGGGAGGCGGGGTGAGGAGGCAGGCCAGGGTGGCCATGGTAACTAGTGCTGTTGGAGCAAGTGCTACCAGATGCTGAGACACTAGTGTGTACAGCGTAAGAGCACTCCCTGACTCCTTGGGGCCTGTTGTGTCTTGCCTGTTCTAAAGTCGCCAGCAGCTCCACCCTGTTCATGTTCTTCATTTAATTCTTTGTAACTCAGAACTATTTTTGATCCTTGGCTGTACTTCATTAATTTTGAAATATCAGCAGTGTTAGACCAACACCAATGTCTTATAATTTAGGTGGGTTTACTTTTTCTGCTCCAAATTTTTATTTCATTTTGAATTGTTAGCTTATTAGCTAGTTCTAAAGGTATTTTACAGAGATAGTTACTCTGACTGCCATCTGCAAGTTTATTTTATCACTTGGGATTTCTTTGAAGAGAAAGGGATGTATTTCATGTATCACAGAACCTACCCTGTGATAGCCTTTGTGATACATGGAATACATCCTTGTACTGGTTTGTAGGCATAGCTCAGAAACGTGCAGTCACAGCACCCCGGAAGAAGAACTGCTCTGCCTTCCAGAGGTCTCTCTGGATGGACTGGTCGTGAGAGCGTATTTATCACGGTCAGGGGAGCGGACACAGGAGCGCGACTGCCTGTTTCCAGATCGACCTCGGACACATCAAATTGCGGGTCCTTGGCCATGTTCGCCTCCATGTGTCTTAGTTTTCCCATCAGTAGAATGAGGACAGTAGAACATCTACCACTTAGAGAGCTTGTAAGGACTGAATACGTTCACCGTAGAGCAGCCCCTGGCACATCCTGTGTCCCGGAGTGTGACAACTGCTGCTATTACCTTCACTAGTTTTGCTTGTGTTACTATTTTATGAAGGTAACTGACAATCCCATTTTCAGTCTTGGCTTACATGAGAGACACTTACATGTACAAAGCTTCACTTACACTGAGTGGCAGTGTGCTCCGGGAACAGAAATTCCGTGGGGCCAGCCTGTTATCTGATCACTGACCCCAAAGAGCACCAGGTACTTGGTAAACATCCTCTTTACCTGGCAGGCAAGGCCTGGCATTTCCCCTGTTTCTACTGTGTTTCCATTGACTCCCATTCATAAATCCCCTATCATCAGGGCCTCCCCTGCCACCATCTGGGCAGTGAAGCTCTGCCAGTGTGCTACTGGCTGCGTCCCCGGTTGTGTGTGGGGACACTGAGCACAGTTGTTTTCTTTAGAAGTTTATTATTGTCCCCAGAATACCACTCCTCCACAACTGTCTCCTGCAGCATGAAGGCTGACATTGCATCGGAGCTGTGTATCCACGTGCATTTATTAAATCCCCCTCCCTTACAGCCCAGATCTGACAGAACTCCGGGAGCCACCCCCTCATAAGTAGATCAAAGCCAGGCACCAATGGGCAAGTATTTTAAACACTCGGACTATAGCCCCGAGCCACGAGGACCAGTTAGATAGGAGTCTGAGCACACGGTGAGCGCACATTGTCTGGAGTCAGAGCTCGAGCACCGTGGCCTGAGTGTCTGCGGTGTGCATGGGTGTGCCAGGCACTCTGCTAACCATGCTGCGTGCAGCGGCTCCTTCCGAGCCTCAGATGTGACATTGGAGTGCTGCCCCAAATCCAACTGGAACTACTTCATGGCCCCACAACCCTTTCGTGTGGTTTAAGTTAGAAGTGGTATTGGTTGTTTCTGACCCTGAAACCTGTGTGTGACGGGGATGCCAGACTGTGATGCTTCATACCACGCTCTTCTTTGAAGTGGTTAGTAAAATGGTTCCAGAACATATCATGTACAAAATTAGTTTCATTGCCACAGGATCCTTCACCGCCAAAACCCTGTGAATGTGAGATACCTGTGAGTGTGGCCCTCCATTGGCCACAGACGCTTTTGGAGTGGGCAGTGTGTGCAACGATTGTGCGTGGCACAGGTCATCTTCCCATGACTTCACTGCCAGATGGACGGGCTCACGGGTCCTGCTCGGCCTGGCATGGGTGCTTGGGCTTTCACATCTGGGACTGGTGAGGGATGGAGAGCACACGCCCAGCAAGGCCTGGAAGGCACACTGCTGCCATGGCCCTTCGCTCAGGCCCGCAGGATGCAGTGCAGGAAATGTGAGCCTTGTAGAGAGAGAGAGATCAGGCTGCAGAGAGGAAGCCTGTGAAGTCAGGAACATCTCCCCTCTCCCTTTACAATTTATGGAAAGTACATTGTGCAAAGCAAGGACAGTGAATGCAGCCTCCGCTTCAGCATCTTTAATAAAGTACTCTTTGGGTTATGCACAGAGGTAAAATCTCTGTAGTGGACAGAGTGTGAAATGTAGTTCTGTCAGAACTCAACGGTATTTGATGGGGCCTTTGTACCACTTCCCACTAAGGGAATCTTGGATTTCCCTTATGGCCTAGAAGCCAAGAAGCAGCCTCAGCTTTCAGTGCAGCAGTGTTTCTGAGATGGCTTTTCCCCCTCGGGAAAGACTGAAACTTCCTTCTTGTAGTGTGTATTAAATGCAGGTGTTATTCTATATTCTTTAGATTGTAACCTATAATTTACAATTATTTTTCTCTGCCTTCTTTTAGTATTTAACACTCTTCAGTATTAGCAATTAGCCATTAATTGGTAAATCAGAGAGTGTACATACTCATGATTTTAGCTTTTATTTTTAAACGCTATTAAGGCCTATCAGGCTACGAAACATGGAACAGTACATACAGCACTGCATGGAAACATTTGAAGCACAGATGTTCTCTCAGATTCCAATACAAAAACTCAGAGGGAAATTAGATACCAGATACACCAACAATTTAGAGAACGCAGAGGGAGCCAAAATGGGTGGCTTGTGGTGGGTGTTGCACACACAGTTTCCCGCGTCATGCAGGGAGACCTTGTGTAGAATCTGCACCATAAATTCTACTTTAATTTTCTGAATGAGAAGAGTATGCAGTGGGACGAATGACATCAAAGAGAGTTGAGAACAAAAGATAATCATAACAGATGAAGGTGGAAGTAAAATGAACTTTAGGAAGCAACGAAAATATCTCTTGACATTGGAGCTTATTCTGAAAACCTTGTGGCACCTTGCAGACGTAAGGGGATCTTCAGACGTATCTCTGCTGCAGGGCCTCCATGGTGCCTGGCCGCCTCCCTCTCTCCGCCCCTGCCTTACTCTCCAGCACCCTGCAAGCAGGACCTTTCCTTTTTGGAGGTGGTCCCAACAGGTAGCACAAGTCCCACGAAACTCCAGGAAGCACGGGGGTCCCTGGGCAGCACTTCGGGAAGTGTCTCTTTTCCTCTCTGGGAAGAAAGTTCTTGGAGCACAGGGCCAAGGTCAGTGAGGAATTCCCCGCTGGGGATGCACTGGGGTGAGATGGGGTGAGGGGTTGCCTTTTCAGGGCCACACTCTTGCTTGTTTTCCTCTTTGGCTGACAGAAATTGCCATATTTTAAAGTATGTTGGTTTTTTGCAACAAAACGCATTTTTTTTTTTTTTTATGGGCATGAGAATCTGCAGTTCTGGGAGAGATAGGTGCTAGACATGAACGTTTCATGTTCAAAAGCAAACAAAGGTATCTAAAGGCATAAAAATAAATAAGATAATCAAGATATGAGTAAAACAGAGAGGAAAGAGTTTCAAGTTGGAGCCCTAGAGCACCAACTCCTAGAGACTGCAGATGTAAAGAGGGCACAGAACAGAACCAAGAACGTGGAGTGGTCTTCATGCTCTTATGCAAATTGTCTTTGGTGTCTGCCTTTCCCAACTATCTCTGTACCAGTAATAAATTATTTTATTATTTTTTTTTATTTTTTTAGAGGATATGTGTGTATATATATATATATATATATATTTTTTTTTTTTTAAGAAAAGAAAAAAGAGAAAAAGAAGGAAGAAAAAAAAGAATGAAATAAAGAGAAAAAGAAGAAGAAAAAAAGGGAGAGAGAACGGGAATCTTGCTCTATTGCCCAGGCTAGAATGCAGTCTACAAATGGATATTAAAAGCTCTTTTATACTAATAATTGTGTTATACAATGGAGACAGGAAGGAATAAGGGAGGAAAATAACAAAGAAACAGCCAACCAGTATTTCATTTAAACCTATGAAATGCTGTGCAATTGCTGGGGAGTGATTTACTCCCAACCATGTGGTCGCTTTTAGAATAAATGTGATGTGTTACTGAAAAAAAAAGGTATGTTTTGTGGGTTTGGAGTAGAGAGTTCTGTAAATGTTTATTAGGTTTACTTGTTCGAGGTCTAAGTTCAAGTCCCGGGTATCCTTCTTAACCTTCTGTCTCATTAATCTGTCCAATATTGACAATATAGTGTTAAAGTCTCCCACTATTACTGTGTGGGAGTCCAAGTCTCTTTGTAAGTCACCAAGAAGTTGCCCTGTGTATCTGGGTGCTCCTATATTGGGTGCGAATAGCCTTAGGATCATTAGCTCTTCCCATTACATTGATCCCTCTACCATTATACAGTGTTATCTCTTTTGGTTTCTATTACTTTAAAGTCTATTTTATCAGAGATGAGAATTGCAACTCCTGCTTTTTTTTTTTGCTCTCCGTTTGGTTGGCAAATCTTCCTCCATCCCTTTGTTTTGAGTCTCTGTATATCCTTGCATGTAAGATGGATCTGGATGCAGCTTACCGATGGGTTTTTTGAAGTGGCTGATACTGGTTGTTCCTTTCTGTATATAGTGGCTCTTTCAGAAGCTCTTGTAAAGCAGGCCTGGTGGTAATGAAATCTCTGAGTACTTGCTTGTTGGTAAAAAATTTTATTTTTCCTTCACTTATGAAACTTAATTTGGCTGGATATGAATTCTGGGTTGAAAGTTCTTTTCTTTAACGATGTTGAATATTGGCCCCCACTCTCTTCTGGCTTGTAGGGTTTCTGCTGAGAGATCAGCTGTGAGTCTGATAGGCTTCCCCTTGTGGGTAACCTGACCTTTCTCTCTGGCCGCCCATAGTATTTTCTCCTCTGTTTCAACCCTGATGAATCTAATGATTATGTGCCTTGGGGTTGCTCTTTTTGAGGAACATCTTTGTGGTGTTCTCTGTATTACCTGGAGTTGGGTATTGTCTTGCCTTGCTAGGTTAGTAAAGTTTTCCTGGATAATATCCTGAAAAATATTTTCCAGCTTGGATTTATTCTCTTCGTCACATTCAGGTACACCTATCAAACGCAGATTAGGTCTTTTCACATAGTCCCATATTTCTTTTTTTTTTTTTTTTTTTTTTGAGACGGAGTTTCGCTCTTGTTGCCCAGGCTGGAGTGCAATGGCGCGATCTCGGCTCACCGCAACCTCCGCCTCCTGGGTTCAAGCAATTCCCTTGCCTCAGCCTCCCGAGTAGCTGGGACTACAGGCACGTGCCACCACGCCCAGCTAATTTTTGTATTTTTAGTAGAGATGGGGTTTCACTACGTTGACCAGGATGGTCTCAATCTCTTGACCTCGTGATCCACCCGCCTTGGCCTCCCAAAGTGCTGGGATTACAGGCGTGAGCCACCGCGCCCGGCCTAGTCCCATATTTCTTGGAGACTTTGCTCATTTCTTTTTACCCTTTTTTCTCTAATCTTCTCTTCTCATTTTATTTCGTTAAGTTGGTCTTCGACCTCTGAAATCCTTTCTTCTGCTTGATCAATTCGACTGTTAAAACTTGTGCATAATTCGCGAAGTTCTCGTATTGTGTTTTTCAGCTCCATTAATTCACTTATATTCCTCTTTAAATTGTCCATTCTGTGAACATTTCGTGAAACCTTTTTTCAAGGTTCTTAGTTTCCTTGCATTGGGCTAGAACATGTTCTTTTAGCTCACAGAAGTTTCTCAGTATCCACCTTCTGAAGCCTGATTCTATTGATTCCTGACATTCATTCTCTATCAGGCCTTGTTCAATTGGTGATGAGGCACTGCAATCCTCTGTAGGAGGAAAGGCATTCTGATTTCGGGTGTTTTCAGCCTTTTTGCGCTGGTTTCTTCCCATCTTTGTGGATTTATCCACCTGTTGTCTGTGTAAGTGCTGACTTTCAGATTAGGTCTCTGAGTGGACGTCCAGCTTGTTGGTGATAAAGTTTTTTCTGTTTCTTAGTTTTCCTTGGGCAGACGCCCCTCCCCCACAGAGCTGGACCTTCCCGGGTTCAGCTGTACTTGCTGTGAAACTCTCAATCCTCAGCAGCTCCAACTGCTGTTTTTATTTTTTTTTGTGGAGGGGGGTACCAGCCTTCCCCTGCGGTGACCCACTACGCCGGCTGAAACAGCAGTGTTAAGATTCGTGGCCCTTTTCTGCCCGGGAATCTCCCGGTCTGGTTCCCTGCTTCAGTCCGCTTTTCAATCAGCTGAATGGGAGACTCTGCCTTCCCGGAGCTCCAAACGCCAACCAAAAGGGCACTCAGTCCCGTATACTCCGGACTGAGAACCGCCGCACCCTCCAAAAGAGTCGCACTGGCAACCCGTGGGGCTCCTCCGCCAAGAATCTCTTAGTCCGTGGGCAATAAAAATTTGTCTGAAAATGTGGCGTCCACTCACTCTCTGCGCTTTCAGTGGGAGCCACAATCTTGAGCCGCTGCTAATCAGCCATCTTGGATCTCTCTCCAATAAAACGCATTTGGAGAACAATTTTAAAACTGAACTGCCACTTTGCACTCTAAAATACTCTACATTTTTACCATGGTCAAAGAAAATATTTGTTTAGATGTGACAGGGCATTTATAAAGCATCTTCATCTAGGAAAACCTTTTTCTAACAGGGCAGATAATTACACAGGTTTTTAAAAGCCTTGGTGGAGGCGACTTGCCCGTGCTGACTGTCGTCTGTGCAGGCCAGCTCTGGGAAAGGTTCTGATGGTGCGCCCCTCCCCGCTCCACAGCGTACTTTGCACAGCCCTGCAGTACACAAATCCCTCGCCTTTGTGGGTTTGTTATCTAAAAATAGTTTTAAAATATAAATCCTGGATGCAAAAACTAAGTACAGACATTACATGTATGTGTTTGTTATACAGATATTCTATACAAAGTCCACGTATGTCAGAACATCATAAAAAGTCTTTGAACATATTTAATCATTTAAATTTATATAATACATGCTTTTTCAGTGCCAGTACTTTTTAAGGTTTATTTACTTATTAATTCAACAAATACTCACTGGTGCATCCCATGTTTTGGGCCAGAAGTTAGCACGCCTTTTCTGTGAAGGGCCACATGGTAGATATTTAGGCTCTACAGTCCACGGCGTCCCTCCGAGGCTCCTCCACCCTGCCCTTGTAGTGCCACAGCAGCCGCAGACACAGGCGGGTATTGGGCGTGGCTGCATGCCGTACAACTTTATTTATGGATACTGAAATCCGAAGTTCAGATAATTTTCATGTGTCACAAATCAGTATTCTTTTGATTTTTTTTCCCAATCATCTAAATATATTAAAACCATTTTTAGTTTGCTGTCATAAAAAGCACAGGCCATCATTTGCTGACTCCTGTTGTTCACAGTCTTCTAAACACTGACAGAGCCGTGACCAGAACAGAGTTCCCGTTGCCCTGGGGCCTACATTTAATGATGTACAGGACTTTGAGGAGCACTGATTTCAATAGCTGGAAGAATAGTTTGTTGGAATCTGTCTCATCAGACAATTCCAGTTTTAATATTTCAGCTCACCTGACTGTACTTTAAAAATGAGCATGGCACATCGATCTGCCAGTCATTAATACCCTTACCGTGGTTTGCTTTTCTGTATCATGTGGTTTCCCAGCCTGTGTTCCTCTCCCCTGCTAATATCTGGTCACCTTGCTGGTACAAGGCCACCCAGTTTGGTGCTGAGCCTATGTTGAACCAGCTCAGGCCCAGCGCAGTGCTGCCTCGGCCATTCAGCAGTACAAGGTGCTTTCATGCCACTGTGGTCTTGGCGGCCTGGGTCAAGACCCCAGAGGCCCCTGCTGAAGAGCCAGCCAGCACTATCAAGTCCCGCTCTAGTGCTGATTGCAGGGTTCTTTCAAGGCAGTTTTGCAACAAACAGTCTCATGCCTTCTATTTGTAGTAGCTATGGAAACATTAGAAGCTCTCTTTCTAAAGCTAAGCAGACAATAAAGCACTTCAGATGTTGGTAGGATTAGAGACTTCGGAAGATGTTTAATTTTCTCCCCTACTCTTTCTTTCTCTCTGTCCCTTTAGAGAGGGAACAAGAGGGCAATGTGAATATTAACCGAGACTTGCTTTAATCTCTCTCGCGACACTTCAGACTGTCTAGGTCTGCAGAGGCTACACTCTAACAAGGAGTGGCATGAATATTCATGACCCAGGGCTGGGGACCAGACACAGTTCCTAGGGTTATAGTTTACAATGCTTTTATTTTCAGCTCAAATTTAGTGAAAGAAACAACTATGAAAAATTGATTTTGTAATTATTGTTAAGTCCAAAACCCAAGACAGCAGTGCTGAAATGTTCTCACTAGAAATAGGAACAGATTCGAGGAGGTTTGTGTGGTATTTGATTTGTAGATAGACAACACAAACCCCAAAATGTTGGTGCTCACTTAGAGGGGGCAGTGGAGCAAACTTCACATCTGCCTGAGAAGAATGCATAGGGGTTCCCCTGCATGAAGTCCTCCTTACACAGCAAGGAAAGACGAATTTCACTTAAAACACCTGAGAGCGTTAAATACACGTTTAAATGAGAAGTGTTGAGGTTTGCTATTATTGGCATGGTTGTTATTTCTGATTTTCAAGACACTGAAAGGGAGTTGACTCCAGAGTGCTCCTGTGGCCATATTTCTTCTCAGCCTTTCACACTTCCTTGACTTACATCTTTTTGCATTTTAGATACTAATTTTGGAAAAGATAAAAGTGCTTTTTCTGCTTTGGGCTTTGATGTGTCTTCTGTTAGTTTGTCAGGTCAGTGGCTATACCAAGAACCTGCTCCTTGTGAAATACTTGACTGGCACGTTTGTTCCTGAGGTGGTATGCCTGAAGCCAGAGGCTGCGGGAGGCTGAGCAGGACCCATCACCCCAGCTTTGAGCAGTGCCCCTGTTTGAGGGAGTCACCTGCAGCCCTTCATCCCCAAAAGGGCTTTTCTCCAGTCTCATTCCTTCAGTGCTCCTTTTGCTTTATATATAAAGTAGGCATTGTGTACGTTTGTATTCTACAGAAATTACCTACTAAACACTTCGGCGGGGGGGGTTGCTATTAAAATACCACGATAGCAGTATTTTCACAAAATGTGGCAGAAATGTTGCCCTGCAACCCCAAGACGAACGTGATTAATCCACTCTTTGATCCCATCCACATGGGAATTCTGGGGTTTTGTTGTCATAGACCTTTTATTTACCCAGTCCAGCCTCCTTGCCTGGGCTACATTTATATTGGTTTACTTTCATCTAATCTCTCAAACCCTAAAAAGCCCTGGGTCGGGAAACCACACCAAGAACAGGAGGCAGAAACACAGCCTGTGGGTCGCTGCGGTGCTGCCGTGGCCCACCCCGTGGAGAGCGGGAGATTGCATGCTTGCATTTGTGCACTTAGCAAACATTTCCTGGCACCACGCTAGGGACAGAGCCCAGAGAAGTCAGTACCATTGGTCTTGTTCCAAGGAGTTCACAGTGCATTACGGCATACAGAAATACAGTCCTAGCTTACATGATTTCGATAAGGCTGGGCTCAGTGGCTGTAGTCCCGGCTATTCGGGAGGCGGAGGCAAGAGGATCGCTTGAGCCTAGGCATTGAAGATGCAATTTCAGCAAATGTTTATTGAACATCTACTTTGTGCTGGGAACTAGACTCACTGCTAGGATAGAGAAGTCAAGTAGATGGGGCTCCTGCCCTCGAGGAACTCACAGACTCAGAAACAGATGAGTACAGTACAGTGCGATGAGAACTGTTGAGGGAGACAGTGCTTTGGAAATGCACAGCAGGTGCACCTAATTTAAGCAGGTGTCAAGGGGTAGCTAAGACAGGGAAGGCTTCTGGCTGTCAGTGATGCTTGGCTGAGTCTCGAAGACTAAGTGTGCCCCATCAGAAAGGAAGCAGCAGTGAAGGGAAGCACGTCCCAGGTCAGGGATTCGTGTGTGCAAAGACAGAGAGGCGAGGCCAGCGTCGTGACACTGCCAGAGCCTGAGGGGTGAGAGTGCCTGGCAGGAGAGGTTGGTAGTGGCTGTCTAGCAGGGTCTCATGTGCCCTGGAGTGGAGCACTTCCACAGTCCCTTTCCTCCAGAGACATCCTGAGTTTGCCACTGGCAGTGACGTTGCTGGCACCAGAGTCTTCAGTTTCCGAGCCAGCCACCTCTCCGATCTCAGGAGCTCTGAATGCATTCTTGGGAATTTCAGCTTTCCTACTTAAATTATATTTAAGTGAATAACCAGGACTTTCCAGATAGAAGAACTGTTATGCTTCTTTCATTTACCATTAGAGAGTTATACTTACGAACAAAAATTCCCCAGTCTTACACATGTCTTGCTCCTTGATCAGTTCTCCTCATAATCACTGCCTCTTTTTCCTACAAAAAGTGAGAAAATGAATTTGTATATTGACAGTGTTATCCTGGGTGTGAAATTCATTGCAGCAAATAATTCATTGTTGAGAAATTCATGAATATGTTGGAAGTGCTTGATACCTGGGCTCATTATCTTTTTTCTCTTTACTGGCACAAAAGAGGAAAAGAGGGAGTCATTCAAATTTGGGTTTTATGCATTTGAATATTGGAATAGGTTCTGTCTCCAGAACCTATTCCAGAAAAGAAATGCAGCCTTATAAAGGTCCTGGACTGTGTCACGAGAGAATGACAGATAAATGACAGTTAGAACATTTTCCCCACCATAGACGGATGGCTGATGTTGAAGCAGCATCAGCTGGGCACTGACAGTCCTTTCTGTTCCATCTGGAAAAGGTCAGTCATTTATACTCGCCAGTGGTTTCGATGCTAACCCTCTGAAGACTATCGGGTCATTCCCTCAGCACATGTTGGTTAGTCCTTTGCTTTGTGCCAGCCTTCTTTTTTTTTTTTTTTTGAGACGGCGTTTCGCTCTTGTTACCCAGGCTGGAGTGCAATGGCGCGATCTCGGCTCACCGCAACCTCCGCCTCCTGGGTTCAAGCAATTCTCCTGCCTCAGCCTCCCGAGTAGCTGGGACTACAGGCGCACGCCACCATGCCCAGCTAATTTTTGTATTTTTAGTAGAGACGGGGTTTCACCATGTTGACCAGGATGGTCTCGATCTCTTGGCCTCGTGATCCACCCGCCTCGGCCTCCCAAAGTGCTGGGATTACAGGCGTGAGCCACTGCGCCCAGCTGTGCCAGCCTTCTTGTCGAGGCCCCAGGAACACATGACCACAGCCCCTGCTGTGGAGGAGCTGGGAGACGCAGGCCAGGCGCATAAGCGCTCTGAGTGGGGAGGCAGAGAGGATCCTGAGCCCCAAGGGGAGTCAAGCGGATGTCAGGATTGTCAGGATTGCCAGCTCACCGGGTGCGTATTGCAGGGACTAAAATGAAGCAACCTTTTTAAAGCCCAAAAAACACTTCCTGAGCATACAACTGCCCATATTTAGTACGTTTCAGCTGTCTGATTTCAGTGGACGGTCATTTCTGCTGTTTTCTTTTGAGGCTGTTGAACTAGGGAGAGAAACTGTTGGACTCATTTGCTTTCCCAAATACTACAAGAAAGAGCACCAGCTTTGTGAATGTGGAAGTGTTGTTCCCTGTGTTCCCATGCCGTGTTGGGAGAGCTAGAAATGTCTTAGAATTGGTCCACAGCATCACACAGCGGTGTCCAGGACTGGATCAGAAGGCTTGGCTCTTTAGCTGTAGATACCTTTTGGGGACACTGACACCCCGCTTCTGGCATTGGCACTGCAAGAATGGGAAGCATCTGGTAATCCTCAGGGGACAGGACTTGTTTGTCTTCATGCCTCCATCTGCTCATGGGCGGGGAGGCCTCTTTCTTTGGAAAAAGTCTTTATTCCACCCTCGGTTTTTTGTTGCTCCCCCGGGAGCAGGGTGCCAGGCCCAGTAGGGACACATCCTTTCTTGGCAGTCTCTTATATATGTCCCTGGATCCAACCACTGAAGACTGGCCCCTGCAGTAGTTTTTGTACAGTTCTTTATACAACGGCACAGAGTAGCAATTGAATGCCTGCATGAGGCTTACACAGCGCTTGGTGATTAAATCAGACGTCCCGGTCAGTAATGTGGCAATGCTAGCCCAGTCTTCGTAGGTCGTCTCTGGTATCCTGTCAAGCGGAACGTGCCAGGTGAGCGCCTGGGCACAGTGAGCCCTGGTGCTTTCAGGAGCCTGAGTATTCAAACCAAACACAGCAAATCCTTCAAAGGCCTTTCAGCTTCATCTGTAGAATCCTGAATGCGGGAAATTCCACGGAGACTCCTAGGAGACAGTTCTTCTTTATAACTGGGCTCACATTAAACACGATGGCTTCCCTGATTCTAACCTGACATCTTTGTGACCGATTCTTTAGTGCTTCTCTTATTCTTTCCCTGTGAGTCAGTAACATAATTATTCAACAAAGGAATGTGCACGCATGCACTTTTGCCTGTGTGTGTTCTTGGGTTCATAAACTTCAGTTTGAGCTACTCTGAGTCTTTGCTCCCTGTTCATTCATTCAACAAATACTGAGTAAATCTCTGGGTGCCAGTGGCCAGACATCACACAGACGTGCTGGATGTATATGTGCATGGGCATGCATTGCCTCTTTTGAACGTGTTTGCACTTTAGATGCATATTCAGAGAATGCATCCTCAAGAAAAACTTGTTCATTGATACTGGATTTTCCATGTTTCTGTGCTCCTCTACTCCTTTTTTTGATATTTCTTATGTGAAGTTATCAACCAGGAAAGTATGTTGGCAAATTCCTTCACTCTGGCTGCAGTTCTGACACAGTGGGTGATATATGCCATCCGAAACCTTACCGAAGACAACAGCCAAAACCAAGATGTGATTGCAAAGATGGAGGAACAGGGGCTGGCAGACCCATCCCTCCTTAAACAAATGGGTTTTGAAGTTGAAAAGAAGGGCGAAAAGCTGATCCTGAAATCTACTAGAGACACCCCTAAGCCAGTAAGTACCTTCAAGGGAACTGTCCTTCCCCTTTGGTTTGTAGAAAGCTGTTCCCACTTCCCCATTGCCTCAAGCAGGAGGCTCTTTGTAAGAATATGGATGGGAGAATTGTGCCCTCTAAAGTAATTTACCAAGGAAAATCCTAAATACAGCCGTGAACAATTTCTTGTTCTGGCTTTATGCTGCCATTTTCTTAAAAGAGATAAAATTTCTGACTCATCCTAGGTGAGAAATATTAAAAGTATATCAAAATTTATACATGGTCTAAAAGTAAGTTACTCATAGGAATTAGATTTTCATTAAAAGACACTTAATGTTCACTATAGTTTTAAAAGCAGAAAACTCCTTGAATAATATTGCATGAATTGTTTCAGGTTTCTCTTATTTGTGATCACTGACCAAAGTTCTGGGGTTTTTTCCCCCTTTTTCTGATGAATCTTCTGAATAGATTTGTTACATCTGTGATTTTGTTCCTTTTTTCTTCTTAGTGAATGAATGAACTGCATCCAAATACCTGAATTTTGGGGATCTGTTTCATGGAGTTTTCATCTTCAGTGTGTGAAATCGCAAGTGTTTGAAGATTTATAAGTACAAATTTGGGAACTTATGAATCTTATAGGTAGTAGAATTTAATGTGTATAAGCTAAACGTGAAAGTAACTAAGCGGTCTCTTGTTTCTTTGCTTTCATGTGACTGTGTAGTTTGCCTTTGTCCCCCTGGATAGAATGTGCGTTTAAGTAATATATTGTACCTTCCTGCGACAGCAGATAATAAACCAGTCTCTTGGAGGGCAATCCCTTTGAAAAAACTTGGATGTCTGCTTGGACTCTGTTTGTCCCTTCAGATGGCAAGTCAGCACCATTCTTTATATTCCTCTTCTCATTGGGTTTTCTGAACACTGGCAGGCAGTTGAATTAGTTTCTCACTGTGATTAATTCTAGCAATCTCTTTTCACCGCTCTGCCTTTCCAAAACATTGACAAGACTCATTTCCAGTTAATTAATTCGAGAACCCTCCCTCTTCATTTTAGGTACTGGGCTGTCTTGTCACTGAGCCCTATCCCTTTGGAATGTGGCAGGGAGCAAGGCTGGTGAGAGAACATGTGGGCATTTAACCCTTCTTGTTCCAGTTTGTCCCAGAAGTAGACATTCCCAAGACCCATTCTGTGTAAAGGTGAATGCCTGCGTTTTCCCCAGCTTCATGCCTCTGTCGTAGGGGAAGGAACAGCTTATGTTCTGCTCTGGTCCAGTGCCATAGCATTTAAAGTACATTTCTGTGCACTAGTCTCATAAAGGTGCCACTCAGTTGTAGCTGTGTCTTCACTGGAATTGGAAAAGTACTTTTAGAGAGCAGGAATTTATTTGATATCTGGCTATCTATCTGTCCGTCTAGCTATCTGCTGTATGAGAGGTAGGACTGATGAAATGAACACTGAAGTCACTTAATCCGGATCATTCATATAATCAACAAAAGTTCTAGGGGGCGGCATGTTGTGAATGCTTCAAACATACTGTCTTCTTCAACAACCATATCACTAAACTAATGTATCTAGGGATTTTGCACAATTCATGTTGAACTTTCCAAAAGAAAAACAATAAAAACCCATCCAAAAGTTTTACAGAAATACTGATTGCTCCCAAATAAAGTGCTTCTAAGTTTTGTGGAGGCATACTTAAAACTGATTTGTAAAAATAGCTGAAGCCTGTTGAGAAAGAAAAGTTTCCCCACGTGCTATCTGTCCTCTGTATAACTCCGAGGACACATCAGCTTCTAGGGTTGTAGCAATCTATGAATAACATTTGTTATCTCATTTATGACTTCCCATCAGTAAAGAAGCCATTGCAAAATTTAAGATTACACAAAGGAGTCATTCTCGCCTGGGACATAAAGAGTTAAAGCTCTATCCTCTAAATAGAAGCCTGGCCAAAGGGAAAAAACAGTGGGAGTCCCTTTTCCCTTTTAACAAGTTTGCAATAGACACTTCTTTTTTCCCCGTCTCAATGGGTGTGTGCACACCAGTGGAATCACACAAACATGTCGGTATGAGCTCTATAATAACAAACACAAATAAATAAAAAGGAGCCTTGTGAGAATGCAGAATGGGGCAATGGTTATGTGTTTTCTAAGTAGGAAGTGTGGGGCTTGCATAGTGAAAACATGCTGATGACCGCATTGTGGCTGCCTTTGATTCCCTCGGATGGATTAATTCTTGAGCACAACAGCTTCCCTGTCCTCCACCGTGGACTCGGAGCTTCTGAGAACCTTGTTTTACATGCTATAGAGGATTAATCACCACCTCAATCAGGCATTTAGAAGGAAGAAAAAAGCAGGCCAGCCTTACAAAATTTGTAAAGAGACAAAATGGTCACAGCAAGTTTTGTGACCGTATTATTGCTTTCAAGAGCAAGCTGACAAAGCTTTTAGCTGGCTTCACTTTAAAAGATAGAAGGGAAGGCTTCTCTGCTTGATATTGAGTCCAAGTATTTGCAGAGTGATTATTTTTTAATACCTTAACAATGGACGTGGAGATTTCAAAAATACTTGTTTTTGCAATCTTAAAACAGTCAGCTTTCTGTATCCACAAGTTCTGTGTCCACAAATTGAATCAACTAGGGATCGAAAATAGGAAAAATAAAGTAACAGTACAACTCCAAAAAATAATACGAATTTTAAAATACAGTGTAAAAACTATTTCCATAGCGTCTACATTCTATTAGGTGTTACAGGTAATCTGGAGATGAAGTATGTGGGAGAATGCAGGTAGGTTACATGCAAATACTGTGCAGTTTTATATCAGAGACTTGAGCGTCCGTGGCTTTTGGCATCTGAGGGAGGCTCCTGGAACCAGTACCCCACAGATTTCAAGGGCCAGCTTACTGAACTGTTAGGATTTGCTCATATTAAGGCATGATTCTGTTTTTGTTTTTAGGAGCTAATGTTGAGATACATTTTTTGTTCAGTAACTTCACAATCCAAGCACAGGGCTTTGGAAAATGCTAAAACATGTCCTTTGAAAAATAGGATATAGAAAAAATGATTGAGATGATTTGGGCTACCAATTAGTAAGTCTTTAAATCAAAACTTAATGTATTTTATATGTTCATCTTATGTCCATTCTCTTTTGAAGTCATTCATGTGCTGCCCTGATAAATGGCATTTAAATGTTAAATACTTCTCTTTCTTTCTGTCTTTTTTCCTTCCTTTCCTTTCCTTTCCTTTTCCTTTCCCTTTCTTTTTCTTTCTTTCATCCTTCCTTCCCTTTCTTCTTTCCTTTCCTTCCTTTCTTTCCTTTCTTCCTTTCCCTCTCTTTTCTTTCTTTCTTTCCCTTCCTTCCTCCCTCCCCTCCCCTCCCCTCTCCTCTCCTTTCTTTCTTTTTCTTTTCTTTTTTTTCATCTTTCTCTGTCACCCAAGCTAGAGTGCAGTGGCGCAATCTCAGTTCACTGCAACCTCCACCTCCCGGGTTCAGGCAATTCTCCTGCCTCAGCCTCCTGAATAGCTGGGATTACAGGTGTGCACCATCACGCCTGGCTAACTTTTGTATTTTTAGTAGAGGCGGGGTTTCTCCATGTTGATCAGGCTGGTCTCAAACTCCTGACCTGGTAATCCTCCCACTTCAGCCTCCCAAAGTGCTGAGATTACAGGTGTGAGCCACCACACCCGACCTTAAATGATTTTTTTACTGTCCTTTAATTTCTATTCTTAAATGAATAAATAAAGATGTTAGAACAAAAATGCCAGTCTTTGCAGGAAGAAAACTTTTTAAAAAAAATCTGTCATCAGTGAGTTCTACACATAAGTGCTTCACATGTAAAGCAGTAGAATTGAGGCAGAATTTTAAAATGGAGAAAAGTTGAGGAAGAACCTTACCATTTAAGATCTAATATAAAACCAAGCCTTTGGGGGGGAAAAACAAATTCCTGCCCTCTTGGTGCTGTCCAAGGTTCTGATCATTTTAGCTGTATTGGCTTGTCCACATGAAATCAATTAAAAACCTTGTTTTCAAAATTTAGATTTTTAAAAATGTATTTGCATGACACAGTGTCTGTTTTCCTCTTTCCTACACATTTTATATATTTATTTAGACTTTGAGGTCAAATATGTGATACTTGACAATATGAATTTGATTCACCATTCACAGTATACATGAATTTTTAAGCTTTTGCTGTAAACACAGTGGTTATGGTATTAACACATCCATCAGACCTTCCTTATCGCAATCAGAGACATTCCTGTCAGTGGAAATTAATTTTCACCGTTTTCCCTAATTATTTATTCTTGCTTAAATTAGAAACATTATATTAAATGCTTCATTTTGATTAAACAACATCATATACGTTATTTATTTACTCACAAATTTGTATGCTTATCTTACATCATTGAAGCAAGGGCTTATGTAATCTTTATAATGGATTTAATTTTTCCGCCACTTTGTAAAGTGTATTGGCCAAGAATATCAGCTCTGAAGCTAGAATTCCTGGGTTCCAGTCCCTGCTCTTTGTCCTGCATAACCATGGGCAGATTCTGTAAGCTCTGGCTGTCTCATTCTCAGCCCCACTGAAAACGGGGCTCATGACACCACCTGCCTTATCAGCACATAGGAGAACACAAGCAAGTGATTGTGTGTAAAGTGCTTAGTCCTGGTATTAATCCCATTATATGAATGAGGAGGTTGAGTCACAGAGGTTATACCCAAGGTCACATGACAGTAAATGCTTAGTGATTAATTGGTACAGTTAATTGGAAGAGAATGAATGAGAAAAAATAGCTTCTTTTCCCAGAATAGTAGAAAATTAATGTAGCGGAAATGCCTGGACTATGGCTTCAGACATTGTATTAGTGTGTTCTCGCATTGCTACACATGCTCTTAGCCAGAAGGCCGAGAAGCGATGTTCTCGCATTGCTATACAGAGCTACCTGAGGCTATGTAATTTATAAAGAAAAGAGGTTTAATTGGCTCATGGCTCTGCAGGCTATACAGGAAGTATGGCTGGGAAGGCCTCAGGAAACTTAGAATCATGGCAGAAGGGGAAGCAGGCAGGTCTTACATGGCTGGAGCAGGAGGAAGAGAGTGAGGGTATGGGGGGGTACTACACTCTTTTAAACAACCAGATCTCAAGAACTCACTATCGTGAGAACAGCAAGGGTGAAGTCCACCCACATGATTCAGTCACCTCCCACCAGGCCCCCCCTTCAGCATGGGGGATTACACAGTTTGACATGAAATTTGGGCAGGGACACAAATCCGAACCATATCAGACATGTAGAGCAAGGAGAGTGCTATGGGAAGAACATAGCCTTGCAATTAGAAAAACCCAAGTTCAAATCTCAACTTCACTTGCCAGCTGTGCGGCCATGAGCAAGTTGCTTAACCACTCTGAGCCTAAGTTACCCCCTCAAGGACTGTACCACACACTGGGGATACAACGGTGAACAAGACAGACATGGTCCTTGCTCTCATAAAGATTATCTTCTGGCGAGGATGACAGAAAGTTATTAATAAGTGAACAAATACACAAAACGAGCATTGCATATTGTAGTAAATGCCAGGAAGAAAATAGGCAAGTTGCTGGTAACTGGGATGTTCTTTCTGAGCAAAGGCCAGAAGGTTGAAAAGGTGCAGCAGTGCATCGGAGAGAAGCGTTCTGGACGAGGGCGCAGCAAGTGCGGAGGCCCAAGAATTGGAAAAGCTTCACCTGGTCGGGGACCGGGAGGGTGGCCGGGGAGAACATCATGAGACCAGGTCAGAGGGGTCAGCAGGAATCAGATCGTGCTGGGTCTTCAAGGCCATGGGAGGCATTTGAATTTTGCTTGAAGTACACTGGGAAGCTATTGAGAGGAGTGCAAAGATTCAGCTTGCAGTTTTAAATGACTACTCTTGCTGCTTTGTGCAGAGTAAATGGGAGAGGAGAAAGAATGAAAGTAGAGAAATCATGTATGGGGTGGCTGATGACGGTGATGTAGACAAGCATGGTGGCAGTGGAAATGGAGAGAAAGACTTGAATTAGAACTGTGTGTCTGAGGGAGGGTCCGTAGGACTAGCTGAGGGTGGGGTGCCTGAAGTCGGCGAGAGCGGCTCCTAAGATCTGTTGAACAGCTGGGTGGATGATTATCCATTCCCTGGGGTGGAAAATTTGGTGTGAAGATTAGTTCTTATCTATGTTTTATTTGTGGCAAAGAGAATCCAGAATTACATGTTGGGCAAATGAAGTTTGAGATGCTTTTGAGACATCCAAGTGAAGATGATTTTAAAAAGTAATTGGACCTACACGACTAGGGCTCAGAAGACAGATCAGTACCGGAAATAGAGATCTGGAATCATTGGTTTTATGTATGAAGCAACCCAGTGAAGCCATGGAAATCAATGAGATTATCTAGGGTGAGGTTGTAGAAAGACTAGCGAAGGAGGCCTGCTGTCAGCGTGTGGCTCACAGTCTAAACTTGCTCTCAGCATTACAGCATAAGGCTCTTCCATATGACCCCTCAAAAAAATTTTAATGACTTTATCACAAAAATGTACCATAATAGACTTGAGCATTCTCTTCTGTTTTTTACATATTTATGTATTGGGAAGAAAGGGTCTTGCTGTATCACACAGGCTGAAGTTTAATGCCACAACCATAGCTCCCTGCAGCCTCGAACTCCTGGGCTCAATTGATCCTCCCACCTCAGCCTCTTGAGTAGCTGGGTCTGCAGCTGTGAGCCACTGCACCCGGCTGCCATTCCTTTCTTGTTAGACATTTTGTGTTTCTCATCATTAGAAATGCTGCAGTGAACATCTTAGGGCATAAAGCCTTATCTTCGTATTAGGCTGCATACTGTGGGAGGTCAAGGAAGGGAGATAAGGGGTTAAAGAAGATTTGTCTCGGAAAACTGCTCATATCAGAAAAGATAAGGAACTTCCAAATCTAGTGATGGTTGACTAGGTAGTTCTGATCAAACCTCTCTGAAGGCAACTGAAACACAGCTCAGAATAGTTTCAGCTACTGTTCAGAGGTACCAGGGAGCTAGCAAGACACATGAAGAATTCCAGGGCGAGGGTCTGGGAGTTGAAAGAGGCCCAGGAAGTTGAGCGTATTCGGGTTGCTGTTTCCTCTGAGAGTATTTTTCATTTCAGAAAAGGAGGCAGAGAGGCTAAGAGGCCAGGGAGTGCTTACGAGAGTTCTGGGAGGCAAGGGATGTTGTACTGGTAAACCTCCATTGCCACAGCGGGGACCCAGTGGGCTGAGGCAGAAAAGTAGCAGTGAACCAGAAGTAGTTCCTCCCAGAGACCATACTCGGTCTCCAACCATTTCCATCCCAGAAACTGAACTACAGTTACCCTCGTGTGCTGTGACCTGTGGTGTCGATGAAGCACTGTGTCCTGCAGTATTGCTCACTGAGGCGTCTGGCAAAAGAAATCTCAGGAAAATGGCAACAGTCCTTGGTCTTACATTATTTGTATAATTTTTCATAAATGTCTCAATCAAAAATAGGAGGTGACAAGACCACACGATATGAAAGTCAAAAGAAACGATAAATAGAAACAAACAGAGGGGTTCCTGATACTGGAGTCATCAGGCAAGAATTTCAAACAACTTTGTTCAGTATGTTTAAAGAGACAAAGGACAGTATTGGAAACGTCAGTAAAGAAAGGACACACTGTGACGGGGGAACCAAATGAAAATTCTTGAACTGGAAAAATAGAACCAAAATTAAGAAATCAATGGATGGATTTAGCCACAAAAAAAGATAAATAGCAAATGGAAGGAAAATAGGCCGGTGGAAAACATCCAGAAAGGATTGCTAAGAGACCAAATGGTGGAAAATACAGATGATAGAGTAAAAGACATGCAGGATGCAGTGAAAGGTTCTCATATTCCTATTTAGGGTCTGAGAAGAGAGGGAAAAAATGGGTGCTTTAGTTTTTAGTAATAATACCTGAAAGTCACCCCCAAACCTTGGGTTTTGAATGTTACCAAGAAAGCAATATTGCGAGAAAATTCACATGAATATCACTTAGCCCAGACAGGTGATTCTTCTACTTCCTTCAATAAGCCAAGCAGTGATTGTGAGCAAGCAGAAGAGAGGGGCTCCATTTCCAGAGATGGGTCCCTCTCCCCCTCTCCCTCTCCCCTGTCTGCCTTAGCCTCACTTGCAGGTTTCTTGCCCCAGCCAGCATGTCTAGTGACTACCATGTAGAAACTTCTCTTCCCAGCCTGCATAAGGGCCTACAGTCAATATGTGGTTGGCATGCAGCACTCTCTCAGCCAGCTCAGTGTACTCTAAAGAGACTCGAGTGGTCAGTGCTCACTCAGTCCTCCACATGCTCTGACAGGCTGGACTTTGACTGGGTATCTGGGCACTTAGTGGCTTCTTATCCTGTAAGCTCACAATTGCATTATGCTGACTAGTTAAGCCCACACTAACCTCCTCTGTTACATCATGGGTTAAGGGAGTTATTTACAGCTTATGAGTATAGCATAAGCTGTCTATATGTCTCTGGGTAAGGTAACTATGTTTTATCTTGACACAACCTCTCACAAACAACATATGCTTATCCCAACAGGGCAAACACGATGTTGGCTGGATTTTGAGTAGAAACATGATTTTCACCTCTTCTAAGACATTCTTTAGTGCAGTTCAAGGGAAACATATTTACAAGCAAAAGGACATTTCGATGGGTGTTATGGGCTGAATTGTGTCCCCCCAAAATTCACATAATAAAGTCCTAACCACAGAATATGACCATATTTGGAGCCAAGGTTTTTAAAGAACTAAGTTAAAATAAAGTCATTAGAGTGAACAGCTAATCCAGTATAACTGCTGTTCTTATAAAAAGAGGAGGTTTGGACACAGATACAGAGGGAAAACCGTGAAAAGACACAGGGAGAAGACAATCATCTGTAAGCCGGGAGCAAGGCCTCAGAAGCACCCACCCTGCCAACACCTTGATCTTGGACTTTCAGCCTCCAGAACCGTGAGAGAATAAATTCCTGCTGTTTAAGCTGCTCAGTGTGTGATACTTTGTACAGCAGCCCTGGCAAACTAATAATATGGTGGGAAACTTGTTTGCCAGTTAGTTTGAAACACAGCAAATATACCTAATGTCCTTTGTAATGGAGGATAAGACATGCCACAAAGATTTGTTTCACATGTCACAATGGGGCAGAAGCAATTTTGGAGAGAGGCTAGCTGAGAATCTTCCAAAACTGAGACAGACATCAAGCCACAGATTCAAGGAACCCAGTGAACCCCAAGAAGGATAGATCAAAGAAAACAACACATTGTAAAATTGCTGAAAATCAGTGAGAAATACTTAAATCTGTAAAGCAGCTTGGAAAATGGGGACAGCAACTTCTGAGATGACTCCTACAGTTGTACTTCGTGCCTTCTGTGACCTTCTCCTCTTGAGCATAGGCTGGACCTGCTAAATCGCCTCTTACAGAATATGGGAAAAGTAATGGACATCACTTGCATGGTTAGATTTTAAAAGAATGGAACTTCCATCTTACTGGCACTTGGGCCCTCTCACTTGCTCACTCTGATGAAGTGAGCTGCCATGTTGTGAGATGTTCACATGGCAAGGAATTGACGGAGGCCTCCAGCCGCCATTGTATGAGGAACAACAACCTGAGTGGTCCAGGAGGCCAGCCCCTGCCCAGCCAGCCCCTGAAATGACCACATTCTTATGAGAAACCCAGAGCTAGAGAAACCAGCCAGCAAGCTGCATCTGTATTCTTGCTTCATGGGAACTGACAGATGTTCTTATTTTAAGCCCTTGAGTTTTGGGATAATAGCAGTAGTTAACTTACACAAGAGATAACACAGGTTACCTTCAGAGGAGTAAATATTAGACTGACAGCTGACTTATCAACAGAAATATGTAAGCCAGAAGGAAACAGAGTGTTATCTTTGAAGGGTTAAAAGTAAATCATTGCCAGCCTAGAATTCTATATCCCTGTCCTTCCCCCTCGCAAAAAGAAAAAAAAAAAAAAAAAAGAAATGAAAAGGGAGTAAAGCTATTTTAGATAAACTCTAGTGGGTCATCACCAGCAGACTTTCACTAATAGAAATACTAAAGGGTATTCTTCAGACAGGAAACAAAAAAGTCTCAGGGAAGATGTAGTTTAGGTAAGGGTGATTATATCGGTATGGAGCATAGCCTTAAAGTATATTAAGCAAAAATTGACAGAACTAAGAGGAAAAGTAGAGAAATCCACAATTACAGTGGAAATTTTTAATAAATTTCTCTTAGTGCTAGAATTAAGCAGGGAAAAATACCTAAGGATATTAAATATTTGAACAACGCAATTGGGGTTAACCTTAGTAGACATATTGAACCCTGAACCCAATAACTTTTAAAGCATGGAAAAGCTAACCTCATGCATGAACATAAATTCAAAGACCCTAAACATGATATTAACAAACTATGTATTTTAGGGATGTAAGACTGACACAACATTTTTTAGTCCGTAGCTGGGCACAGTGGTATGTGCCTGTACTATCAGCTGCTCCAGAGGCTATGGTAGAAGGATCACTTGAGCCCAGGAATTCAAGACCAACCTGGGCAAAATAGCGAGATCATGTCTCTAAAAAATAAATTTTAAAATGTTTTTAAAATTAAAGTCAATTAGAGAACCACCATATTAAGAAAACAAAATCATGATCAACTAGTATGGGGAAAAAGTATAATAAAATTCAACATTCAATTGTGATAGTAAAAAGAAACTTAGCAAATTGGGAGTGGAAGAGAACTGTCTTATTCTGAAGAATACCTATGAAAACTCCTACAGCAAACATTAGACTAGACTAGATGAAGAAATGCTGAAAATTTTCTTTCTGCTGTTAAGAACAAGGCAAAAGTTAATCACAGTTCACTGCTTACATTTACCCTTATGTTGGATAGGTGAAATAGCCAATAAAATACAGGGGAAAAGGGAAGGTGGAGAGATAATCATGGGAAAAGAACTAAGACAGTGGGATTATTTATATAGCTAATGCAAAAAAAAAAAAGGTCTGCATAAATTGTTAGAATGAAGAAATGAATACAGCAAGGTTGCTGGATACAAGTTTAATATACAAAGGTTCATTGAATTTCTACATACTAGCAACAGAGTTAGGAAATAATTTTTTAAAACAAATTCTAAAGTGTATCATGAAATGCAACAACAACAAAAACAAGAATAGCCAAGACACACTGAAGAACCAGGTGGAGAAGTTGCTCTAGTAAATGTCAAAACTATTAAAAGCAAGCGTGGTTTAAAGAGTATTGTACTAGCACCAGAATGGATAGTAGACCACAGAGTAGTGACCAGAAACAGACACATATGTGCACAATATGTTTTAAAAGGTAGCATTGCAGAGCATGGGGTGGCAGGCAAGGAAGGTGGTCATTTCAGCAAATGCTGGGACTACTGAATATTGGGGGCTGGGGGGCAAGGATAGTGACCCTTCCCTTATACCATATGAAAATATCAATTCCTAGATGGGTTTTAGATCTGATAAAATGCTAAATAACATTTACCAAAATGCTAAAACTTTAGTCTTATGACTATATAGGGTAAAAATTTTTAAGTATGTTACAAAAGCCCCTAAAATGAACTTCATAAAAAATTATGAGAAACACCATTAAGAGAGTGATGTTCTCCACAGAAATCAGTAGGAATATATGTAAAATAAGGAATTGGCTCACAAAACCGAGTAGATTGAAGTCCCACAATCTGCCGTCTGCAAACTGAGAACCAGGAAAGCAGTGGTGTAAACTCCAATTTGGGTCCAAAGGCAGAGAACCGGGAGGGGTCAGTGGTGTAAGTCCCAGTCCACAGGCAGAAGACCGATGCTTCAGTTTAAGCAGCAGGCAGAGACAACATTTAACGTTCCTCTACCTTGTTCTTTTCAGGCCCTCAGCAGGTGGGATGATGCCCACCCACCCTGGGGCAGACCATCTGCTTTATTCTATCCAGATTGCAAACTTCTGGAAACACCTTCACCAACACACCCAGAAACAATGTGCAACCAGATATCTGGGCATCCTGTGGCCTAATCATGTTGACACATAAAATTAACCATCAGAAGTCCACCCTTTGTCAACTTGGCACCCATACCTGTCTCCACAAACCATAAATAATCTCCAAATGAAACAATAACGAAGTCATAATTCTGCCTAAACGATACAGATATCCCGAGTACATCTGAAAAGGCACTAACCCCTTCACCTGAAGAGGAAGTAGAGTCCTTAAGTGTTTATTTCTCTCCTTGATGTCCTATGACTTAAGTACTGTGATGTAAAATTAGTGATACTTAAATACTGTACTATAAAGTCAGTACACCTATGTTGCATGGTTATGCTTTATAGATACACACCCACAAACATATTCATCATAGGATTGGTCATGTGGTTGCTGATATTTATAACTACCTTCTACCACTGCATTGCATGTAGGGAAGGCAATTTACCTAGAGTGTTCCAGTAAAGACAAAATGCTATTCCTTCTGTGATGGGAGCAGTCCTTGTCATCTGCCTGCCACCAGGTAGCTGGCCAGTCATCTTGGGGAGCAGTGCCATATGGGAGCTCAGTGTTGGTCTCTGCTGCTGGCCAATTGGACATTCGGTGGTAGTCAGGCAGCCTTGGTGGGTGGAATTCTATGTTGCTGAGCCCATGCCCAGCCTCCATCACTGCCACTACGGCCACTTTGTTCATGAGCCCGTTGGACAGCGACAGGAGTGGCTGGGAAACAGGCTGCCTGGCATTCCCACAGCAGGTTATTCTCCACCAGATTTTTGTAAATCTTGCTTTGCTGAGGTCGTCTTTTGGTGGGCATTCTCATGGAAAAATGTTTTCACATTTTTTCCCACTCAGGTCTCCCCACAAACCTTTTCCCCAGACTTCCTTGTCCCTAAGCTTTCAGTCATGCTCCTTCCATGTTCCCGGCCACCCAGCCAGACCTTTGTCAACAGCTCATGAATTGGTAGATAATCACACATCTGGCCGTCTCTCCTTCCAGGCACGGTGCACAACCAGGTGCCCACTGAGGCTTCCCTTCACCACTCTCCTTCAGGCGTACCCTAGAAAGGGGCTGTCACGCTACAGCCGTCCAACTTCAGATGGTGCCTGTGAATCATGCATAAGCATCTGAGAACCAGGCCTATGTCCTCTCTTCTGTCAACTGATCATAGGACACTCTCTGAAGCTGTCATGCAGGCTTCAACACTTCTCTGTCTGGGAGAGAGAAGGCAAGGTAGCAAGAGTGGGGACCATGGGCATTTGGGCCACTTCTTCATGGAATTTGTGCCTTCACGGTCTGCTCAGACCTAATCACATATACACCAGTTCCAGTTAATGATGGAGTACTGCTGTGCACGTCCAGCTTTGTGGCTTGGTGGGTCAGATAACACCCAGGTCATGATGGGCAGCTCAGATCATATGGTGACTTGATGGCCCCGGGTTCAGTGTTCTGTCTGTGCTAAGGCTCAGCAGCAGGCCAAGAGCTGTTTCTCAGAAGGAGAGCAGGTATCTATGGAAGATGGTGGGGCCCCGCTCCCAAATCCTGGGAGCCTGAGCCGTGATTCACCTGTGGGGCCTGCCACAGGCTCCGTGCAGTGTCCCTGTCTGCCACTGACAACTCAGCACCATGGGATCTGCTGGGTCTTATGGCCCGAGTGGCAGACAGTCTGCTGCAGAGCGTCCTCCTGCTCTGGACCCCACTCAGAGCCAGCAGATTTATTGGTTCCTTGGTAAAAGGGCTAATATCACCAGATGAGGACTATGTTGTCTCCAAAATCCAAGAGGCCCACTAGGCATTGTGGCTCCTTTTTGGTTATAGGAGGGGCCTGATTTAACAATTTATCCTTCACCTTAGAAGTGCTGTCTTGACATGCCCCCACACGACTGGATCCCCTAGAAATCTCCCTGAGGTAGAATGTCCCTGAATTTGAATTGGCTTGACTTCCCACCCCCTGACACACAAATGTCTGGCTAGTAGGTCTACTGTCATTGCTACTTTCTGCTCACTAGGTTCAGTCAGCATCATATCATCCATGTAGTGGATTCATGTGATGCCTAGTGGAAGGGAAAGGTAACCAGGATCCTTATGAACTGAATTATCATGTTGAAGGGAGGGTTGCTGTGCCCCTGAGGTAGGGCTGTGAGGCTGTGAGGTAGGGCTTGCTAAGTGAAAGCACACTACTCCCGTTGGTCTTTACCAACAAGTGTCAGACCAGAACACTTGCCAGCAACTGCCTGCAGGAGATGTGCTAATTTGCTCAAGCTACGAAACCCTTTCTGGTAAAGCAGCTGCATTTGGAGTCACCACCTGGTTGAGTTTATGGTAATCCACTGTCATTTTCTAAGATCCGTCTATTCTCTGCACAGGCAAATAGGTAAGTTGAATGGATGAGGGTGTGGTGGGAATCACCACCCCTGCCTCCTTTGGATCCTTAATGGTGGCACTCATCTCCACAGTTCCCCCAGGAATGCAGTATTCCTTTCAGTTTACATGTTCCTAGGTAGAGGCAGTTCTAGTGGCCTCCACTTGGCATTTTCCACCGCAATAGCCCTCATTCCACAGGTCAGGAAACCAGTATGGGGAATCTGCCAGCTGCTGGGCCTGTCTGTTCCAATTTTATACCTGGAATTGGGAAAATAACCACAGGATGGGTTCAGGGACCTGCTGGGCCCACCAGGAGATGGACCTGACCTAAAATTCCATTGGTCACCTGACCTCCATAAGCCCTGACTCTGACTAGTGGACCATGGTGATATTCTGGGTCTCCTGGAGGACCATGGTGATATTCTGGGTCTCCAGCAGGGCCCACAAAATGTCTGCTTATTTCCTTTTCCTCACTGCACAGTTACTCTGGTAAAAGGCCCGGGGAGAATTTTTTTTTTTTTTTTTTTTTTTTTCTGGGGCCAGGTTTTGCTCTGTTGCCCAGGCTGGCATGCAGTAGCATAATCTGGGCTCACTGCAACTTCTGTCTCTCAAGCTGTCCTCCCACCTTAACCTCCTGAGTAGCTGGGACTATAGGTACACACCACTGCATCCAGCTAATTATTGTATTTTTAGTAGAGACAGTGTTTCACCATGTTGCCCAGGCTGGCCTTGAACTCCTGGGCTCAAGCAATCCTCCGACCTCAGCCTCCCCAAGTGTCGGGATTCCAGGCATGAGTCACTGTGCCCAGCTGAAAAGTATTAATTGTATAAAATGTTGGTAGGTACTGGGGTCTTCCTCAAAGGGACCTGGCCTTCCTTTCACTCTAGGGGTGCTGGGTCTGTCAGCTGGCTCAGGTATAGAAATTGAGGGGCATGGCCCTCGTTGTTATGATTCAGTTGACCCGGAACGTTTCTGTTTATGCACGTGCTTGGAAGAATTGAGCGGCTGCCCTATCTGTTGCCCTTATAGGAACACCGTGATCAACTAGCCCTTGTCACAGTTCTGCGTAAGTCAGACCCTCTCCCTGCCTTGGGTCTGCTGTTCATTACGGTGGCTGTGCCTTCCCTCCCTTTGGTGGGTGAGGGCTGCCACTTGGCAGGAGCCACCCTGGCATTCAGTGGCACCCATTGCATTTACATTTCCCAGTTCACTGACCACAGTTCCCATATAAGTCTGGCCTACAGAGAAGAGCAATCACAGAGCTCCTCAAGGAGTCAGCGCCCCTCAAAATCATGCTGCTCAGTCCGGGGGACAGATGTGTCTTCCAGACCCTCCCAGGGTGAGCGAGTGGATCTTCTGTGGCAAATCCACTCTTGCATTCTAGGCTCCCTGCACCTTTGATTCTCTCTGGGCTCTACCCGCCACCTCACTCTGCAGGAGTCCCAGCAGCGCAGCAGCCATTTGCTCAGCATCCTCTAAGAACAAGGCACCCTATAGAAAGCACCAGATGGAATCCCTCCCCTGGATCTGGTTTGCTGGAGATGTCGACCTTGGTGCTCAGAGATGCTAAATAACTTGCTGTGCACGCCCAGGTGGATGTGGAGCCCGGTCTGCCCCTTCCTCTCCGCCAGGCTTCCACCTCCGCCCTGCAGTGCCAGCTTTGTGCCCCCAGTACATCTGCAGCCACCAAAGGGATCTTCCTTAAGTGGGAATCTCCTGTTGGGGGCTCCCACTGCCCTCAGGACATGGCCCCGGCTCCTTAGAGAGGCACATGAGGTGCCTCCTCCGCCCTCCTCCAGCCCTCCCTCCCTGGCAAGGTGACCATGCGGCAGCTGCAAAGGACTCGGTGGGTCTTTTCCAGCTCGAGGCTGACACCCACGTGAGCCCCCACCTAGAACCTCCCCAACCTGTGCCCACTGGGTGCGCTCCCAGAAATCTCCAGGAAGGCTTCCCTGAACAGCCCTCTGCTCCTGTGCTGGCCCTGGGCCCTTTCACGTTTGCCTTTCCGCATTGCACTGAGCTAACTGAGGGCCAAGGCAAAAGCACGCTATTGATTGAACCTTCAGCAAACACTGGGCACTAACTTTGCACTTGTATTAGTCAGCCTGGGCCGCTGTAACAAAATACCACTGACCGGTGGCGTAGGCAACAAAGTGTTTTCTCACGGTCTGGATACTGGAAGTCCCAGGTCCAGGTGTCTGCAGGGCTGGCTTCTTCTGGGGCCTCTCTCCTTGGCTTGAGACCTCCTCACTTGGTTGTGCTGTGCATGTGGCCCGTGGGGTCTCCTTATATGTCCACATCCCCTTCTCTTACAAGGATCAGTCAGGTTGGGTTAGGGTTCACCCTAATGCCCAATTTTAATTTAATGCCCTCTGTAAAGGTCCTGTCTCCAAATGTAGTCAGATTGTGAGGTCCTGCAACACATGAATTGGAGGGGTGTGGGGGGGGACAACGCAGCCTACCACAGTAGGAAATACACACAGGGGTCATATGACAGGCCCAGTCCCTGCTCTTACTAGTAGCCCAGAAAGGTGCAGACTTTGAACATGAGGTTCATGTGGGGCCCAGTTGAGCGACTGCCGGGCCTGGGTCCCTTCCCCGCTGACCAGCTGCAACCTCATGTTCGTCCTGATCCCTTCTCCTTTCTATCCTCCCTCCCTGCTGAGACTTGCCTGCGCCAGTGCCCCGAGTGAGGCCCGCCCGTGTCGGTGCTCCTGCGTAAGAAGGTACGTGCACATCACCCCCACACGTGCATCCTCACAGGACGTAAGGGCGTGATGGTTCATTCTGTGTCAACTTCACCAGGCCATAAGGTGCCCAGATACTTGTTTAGATATTATTTTGGGTTCATGAGAGTGTCTCTAGATGAGATTAGCATTTGCATTGAATTTGAATTGGTAGACCCCATAAAGCAGAGGGCCCTCCCCAGCATGAGTGGGTCCCATCCAATACACTGAAGGCCTGAACATAACTAAAGGCAGCCCGTCCTTCCAGCAAACCAAAATCGAGGTCAAGATTCTATCCGGTGGGTTTCTGTAGGGTGCCTTGCTCTTAGCAGATGCTGAGTAAATGGCAGCCGCTGTGCTGGGGATCCTGGAGAGTGGGGTGCGGGTGACGTGCACAGAGACTCCTGCTCCAGCAGAGGATGGCAGAGCCCACCCGCTTCCACGGGCAGCATCTGTGTGGGTTCTTCCTCTGGGCTTTTATTCACATTGTTCTCCCCCACCAAAAACCTGCTCTTGCTTTAAAGCCCTGCCACAGTGCCCACCCTACCCCCTCCCCGCCCCAGGAAGTCTTCCAAGGACTCGGGCCCGCCACACTCTGCACCTTCCACTAACCCCTGGGACATTCACCCACTGGCGTCGATTGTTTCATGCATCGGGACAAGTCATTCAGAGCGGGCGCCGGGAGAGAGATGAACGGGACACCTGTGGGAAACAGGCAGCAGGTCCCTGCAGTCTCGAGCCTGGTCACGACAGCCCAACCTGGCTTTCCCACAGCTGTGCCTTGATGACATGTGGGCTCATGTGTCCAGCCAGCCATCCCTTCAACAAATACCAAGCACCAGACCCTGGGCTGGGCACTGGGACAAGGCAGACAGTGGCTGTCAACCGAGGCACTGAAGAAGTGCAGCTTTAACTGTGACAGGGCCTGCAAGAGTGTCCCATAGTCTCATAGCGCGTGCTTCATGCCATCAGCACCTGTGAGCCCCACAGGGGTGAAAACCTCAATTTGCCCAAACATCTGCCCCCCATCTCCTCTCACCTTCTACTTCACCAGGACCTTTGAGCAGCAAGTCCTTCAGTTTCTCACCCCGAAACCTTCCGGCCTGCACCTGCACCCACCTGTTCCTCTATCCCTCCTGATACAGTGAAAGAAGCCCACCTCCTTCCAAGGCCAGCCCCTCCACCTATGAGTGGACGCTGCCCATTCCACGTCCACAGGGACCTCACGTTCAGAAAATCCTGTCTCCTGCATCTTCCACCTCTCCCTTCCTGCCGCCTCCTTTCCCATAGGCTCAAGCCTCACCCGTCCTAAAAAAAGAAAGTGCCCCAATGCCAGATACCTTGTTATCCATTATTTAGCTAAGTTGTCTTCAAACATTTTGTCTACATCTCCCCAAAGTATATTGAGAAAAATCTATATCAACCCATCAAATTGATTTCTAAATGTTTTCATCTCTTAACTATTTATAGATGCAAATAATTTTCAACAAATAGCTGAGATGCTTTCAAATAGAATAATTACATCACTCCCTCAATGACTTTAATCGAATTCAAATACAGAAAAATGTCGTACCCACCATTAACCATTTTGAAATGGAACATGCTTTCTTTTAATGTTTGGAAATACAGCTGGCCCTTGAACAACACAAATTTGAACTTCAAGGAGCCACTTATATGGATTTTTTTTCCACCAAACATAGACTGAAAATGCAGTATTTGCAGGATATGCCCAAATATACTGAGGGAAAGCTTTATCCTTACTTTTTGTTTTAAAACCTGCATTTTCATGTCCCTTCACCAGAATGTTATCCTAAGGTAGTATGTTTATACTTGAAATTGTAGAGAATAACTATGATTTCACATACAGAACTAAATTAAAATATATAACAAAAAGACGCCTGGAAAAATCCAAATATTTGGAAATTGAAAGCACTTTTATGAGTAACATGTAGGTCAAAGAAGACATTAAAAAAGCGAATTGGAAATATGTCGAGCTGAATGACGAAGAAAATACAATATCTGGAAATTTCTGAGATACCGCTAAAGCGGTGCCTGAGGGAAATGTAGAGCTTTTTGCTGTGTTAGAAGAGAAGGGAGACTGAAGACTCACGATCGAAGTTCCCACCATAAGAAACTAGAAAAACAAGAGCAAGTGAAAGGCAAAGAAGAAAACAATAGCATAGCTGGAAAAGCAGAATCAGTGGAACCGAAAATTGTCAAACAATAGAAAATCAATAAAACCTAAAGCTGGAACCTTGAAAAGATCAATCAAGTTGCTAAATCTCCAGCTAGAAAAAACCCCACACTTTATGGATATCAGCACTGACAGGTGGGACATCACTACAAGTCCCACAAACATTAAAAGGGAGATAAAGAAAAATTATGACCAACTTTATGCCAAAAGTGTTGATAACTTAGATGAAATTATTTCTGTGAAAGACATGAATTATTAAAATGGACACAAGAAGAAACAGAAAATCCAAATAGCCCTATATGTATTAAAGAAGTCGAAGCTGGGCTCAGCACTTCACACCTGTAATCCCAGCACTTTGGGAGGCTGAGATGGGAGGATTACTTGAACCTAGGAGTTCAAGACCAGCCTGGCCAACAGAGCAAGACCCCATCTCTACAAAAAAGTAAAACAATCAGCCAAGGTAGTGGCTCATACCTATAGTCTCAGCTCCTCAGGAGGCTGAGGTGAGAGGATTGCTTGAGCCTGGGAGGCTGAGGCTGTAGTAAGCCATGATTGTGCCACTGCACTCCAGCCTGGGCAACAGAGCTAGGCCCTGTCTCTTAAAAAAAAGAAAAGAAATTGTTTTCCCGCAAAGAAAATTCCAGGCCTCAATCATCAGTCTTACCTTTCTCTAAAGCATGACTCGCCCAGCAGCTGGAGTGATCTTTCTGGAATGCAGATCTGTCCTGTCATTCCCCTACCTGAAATTCTTCAGTGGCTTCCCCCCCCAGATGGCATTCGAGGCACCTGATGATCCAGCCGCTGCCTCGACGCTCTCATTTCCAGCCACCATCCTTCCGCACTCTGTGCCCCTCACTCACACCCTCAGAAACTGCACACTACTGCAGAGTCAAGGCTCAGAAAAGTTTCCAACAAGTAACATTTAAGCAGCGCCTCAAGCGCTGAGTTGCGCGAGCCAGAGGAAGAAGAGGTGGAAGAGCCCCCGGCAGAGCTAACTGCACGTCTGACCTTCTTCCAGAGGTGAGAAAATCCAGCCCCGCAGCTCTCTGGTGGCAGTACCTCCGCTGCCCGCCAGGGGGCATTTGGGAATATGTGGGAGCGTGAGTTGTCAGTCACTAGGGGATGCCACTGACATTTAGTGGGCCCAAGTGTCTGACATCCAGCAGTGCCCGGAACAGGCCTCACAGTGAAGAAGTGCCCTGTTCTCTCGGGTTCGCCTGTGGAAGGAAGTTAGATGTGCAGTTAGATCTGCCGGTAGCTCCTCCCCCCACCTGCCCCCCACCCCCACCAGCATTTGACCTCTGCTTTTCTCGAAAACTTTTCTGAACTAAATGCCTAAGAAACTTACTGCATTGAATTTGCTTCCCCCACCCCCAGCTTTTCGTAAGTAGAAGTCAAGTTAAATTCCAGGAGGAGAGACTTTTAACCTGACTATACTCTGGAAAGCACTAAGAAGGAGGGGAGAGGAAATGGTGATGTTTACTCTGTAACCAAGGCATCCTCCCGACTCCTGAGAGAGGCTTTCGCCCGCGCTTGGTATTCCTGAGCTGTACGTGGTTTCCCTGGAGCTGCTGGCTCACACCTGGGCCTGCACTGTTGCAGCGGCTTCCCGGCGCCCGCTCGCCTCTCCCCTTCCCGCCTCCCCCTTCCCCATCCCCATTCATCTTTGCTTTTTATTATTTTAGCCCATCTTCCATAGGAAGCTCCAGCACTCGCCAGACTCTCCCCCTCCCTGCTCCCAGGCTGGGAGTGCGTCTACCTGATGACCCTCGGCCCTGCTCCCCAGGAAGGTCCTTGGGAAGAAAGGTGAGACTGCACTTGAACCAAGGGAAGGGCAGGAACTGTCCTGGAGCTCACCCCATCTGCGTTTGCCAGGCACGCGGCAAAGAAGCACTTAGCCTCCGTCTTGGTATCTTTTTAGAATTTTTTGCATTAGTAATTATGGGTTGTGGTGTTAGTGAAATCTGAAAAACTCAGTAAGTCCCCCTGCGCTGTTGTGGCTGATTCTTTGCTTCTTTAAATGTACGGCTGAGTCTAAAGACTTGTCAGTCAAGGCGGGAAGATTAGCCTCACCCATGTGAAGGGAAGATTGGGAAGGAAAAAAAAAAGCCTTGTCTGAACTTGAAAATAAAAATGCTGATGTGGTTTTTATTCCAGAAACATATCTTACTGATTAGGAGCGTGGAGCGCCACTGGCTCCTGGGTGGGCCAGCTGTACTTGGCCTCCCCACTCTGCAGGGCCAGGCCGGCCGCCCACAGGATGTCAGAGTCAGCGGGCCAGTGGGATCTTTGCTGATGGGTGTGGCGTATGCACACGTGCACACACAGGCACTCAGACGGTGCCCTGGGTCAGCACATTCACCTTCAGGCAGGGGACAGAAGACGAGTCCTTGTGGAAGCAACATGGACCCGGAGTCAGATCGGGTTGGGTTTAAACCCAGAGCTGTCACTGGGCAAGTGACAAATGCTTTGAGCCTTTGTTTTGTGGTCTGTAAGACAGGGATCATGGCACCTACTTTGTTGAGATTGATGGGATAATGCACGCGCAGCCCTTGGTCCAGCTGACACATGATAGACGCTCCATGAAAGGCCACTATTCCAGGGGCTAGTGTGGTCCGTGGCCAGACCGAGACCGTCTCCACCGCCCCCCCTACTCACAACCACCCCCTGCCATCTGAGGCCGGCTTCGGCCAGGTAGCCTTTCCCTCTCTGGGTTCTCTGCCCTGGGTTTGGGCTGCAGGAGAGGCCTTAGCCTTGGTGGGCCTCAGTGTCCGTGACTGTGAAATGGAGCCGACACCTCTGCAGCTTCGACCACACAGGGCTTGTGGCTTGGCGTGGCCACAGACGCCTGCCAGGAAGGCGGCCTTCGCCAAGAGCTGGAATCCTCCCGGCCCGGCCTGCTGGCATTCTCTCCAGTTTCATTGGGTTGGGTTCCAGAGCGATGGCAGCGATTGATAATGCCGTAATTGGAGTGACTTGGGTATTTTCCGAGGTGCTACCGCGATGACTCATGCTGGGCAAGCCGAGGGCCCGCACTATCGAGCCGGAGTCGGTTACAGACCCTCAGCTGGCTCGCGCGCTCCGGGGCACCGGTGTCTGTATGTGAGGCCTGGAGTCACCGAGGCCCCACACTCAGGAGATGCTCGCTTGGAGCGTTTGCTCACAGCGGCCTGCGGGGATGGGGCTTACTCCGAGGCATTCAGCTGGCACCGAGAGCTGGCACCGAGAGCGTTTCCAGCTGCAATCTGTTCCCAGCAATTAATAACTGTAAATAACAAGTCCGCTCCTCCGCCTGGCTCCCCGCTACTCTCTGCTTCCCTCCCAGCCCCTCAGCTGCTCCCCTTCGCGTGCCCACCCTCCCTCTCCTCCCCCCTCCCTCTCCTCCCCTCCTTTCCTTCCGTCGTCTGGGGTCCCTGCCTTCCCTTCTCCAGGTCCCTCTGAGCACACCCAGTTCCCTTCCGGCAGGCCGGGCCGTGGGGGACAAGCTCTGGCGCGGGGCAGACGGGTGCTGGGGAGGTGGAGACAGCGCGCTCCGGAGCCCTCGGCCACTCCCCCTGCCCCGTGCAGGCCCGGGCTCCACGGCGTGTGCTTCGGCTTGGACCAGGGAGACCCGCAGTCCCCACAGTGGCCGGTCCGCACCTTCCACGACTTCCTGCCGCCCGCGTGGCTGCAGCGCCGTAGCCCGGGGATGCGAGGCCACAGCGTGGGAGCGAGGAGCGCGGAGGACCGGCCTGCGTGTGCCCCGCAAAGGGGGCCCTTCCGAGGCGGGCTCCTCTTCCTGCCTCTCCTAACCGCCGGGAGCAGGAGGACCCCAGGCCCGCCGCGGCCGCCCCACGCCCCGGCCAGGTCCTACAGCGCGGGAGCGACCCCGCAGGCGCGGGGCCAGGCGGTGAGCAGGCGGCGGACTGCGAGGGCCCCGAGGAAGCCGGCGGCGCGGGGTCAGGGAGAACCCGCTGTTCACAGGGTCGGGAGCCCACGCGCCCCCACTGCGGAGGGCTGGGTGGCAGCCCGGCCTCCCCGGTTCTAGCAGTGGGGCCTGGGGCGAGGGGCTTCCGTTTCCTTCTCTGTGAAGCGGGGCTGAGCGACCGCGTCCCGGGGCTGCAGTGAAGGTTCTAGGTGGGAACCGCAGCTCCGCGCCGCCCCCGGTGCTGGAGAACCGCGGGCGCCTCGGGGGAGGGCGCGGCGCGGCGGGGCGGGCCTGGCAGCCGGGGCCGCGTGAGTCCAGCGCCGATCCTGCACTGCCCTCTGCGGGATGGCCCGTCCCGGGCCTCGGCCCCCAGCCCCTCCGTCGCCCGGCCCCGCCACCGTCTCCGCCCCGCGCGCCCAGGCCGCTCTCGCGGTGAGTCTCAAGGATGCTCCCGCGCTCAGGGGTGTCCCGCAGCCCCGGGCCTTCAGCCCCCGGCGCCCCTTTCTCCACGACGACCATGAGGCGGACCCTTCCCAGCGCCCTCCAGAGCTGCGGGGGAGTTGTTTGCATTTCACAGAGGGGGAAGCTGAGGCATGGACGGCGGCTTCCCGACCCTCGCTCAGCCTCTCCCGAGCAGGGCACGGCCTGAACGCGTCCTGCCAAGCGCCAAGCGCAGCCTCCCCCCACCCCCAGCGCACCCCTGCCCTGCGCGCACCCGGGCCCTGGGCCCTCTCTGCAGCCCCACGCGGTCTCCTCCCGGGTTAAATCTATCCACTCCCGCGTTCCTTGGCAGCCGTGACCGCGGCCCTCAAGCCCTCACGTCTTCGCCCACGCTGCTGTAGCCTCCCCTGGGCGCCTGTCCCCTACCGGTCCTCTCCCTGTCCCTACTTCCAGCTCTGGAAACAGCAGCACTGGAAGCCCCTGCCCCAGACCCACCGCCCACCTCCGGCCGTGCTGGCTGCCAGCCGCTCAGCCCGCTGGATCTCTGGACCCCCCTACACTCCACAGCCGCCCACAGCAGCGCCCAGGAGCTGTGACTTCACCCATCTGAAAATCCCGGTTCTGCCGCCCTTCCCTCCAGCTGCCCTGCATGTCTCTGCTCTTTTTGAAAGTAAAGCCCCTCAAGTGACACCCACTTGCGTCTCCCATTGGGATCCCCCTTCTCCCACCCCACGGCCCCTCCAGTGTCCCTCAGTCTGGTTGCAGCTCCTCCCCCGCCCTCCTGCTGGGTTCCCTGCTCTCCCTGCTGGCTGCTTCACCCCTGTGCTCTCCACAGGGCTTCTCTCTTCTACACCCCCTGGAAACCCATTCACTTCTTCAGACACCAGTAATCCTCCCACGACCCCCAAATATGTGCAGGCTGGATGCTGCCCTAAACTCCAGAGTCCTACATCCAACTCCAGGCCACCCGGATGGCTCGCCTGGCACCCACCGCAGCCCAGACCTACCCCTGCCCGAAACTTCCCAAACTCAGAAAATGACAACTCCTTTCTTTCTGTTGCTCCCCACGAAAACTTTAGACTTGTCCCTGACCCCTCTTTCTCTCCAATCTCACATTTATTCCATCAGAAAATCCACTACCTTCCAGACATGGCTAGAATCCCACCTCCCGGGCTAAGCCACCGTGGGCTGCCTTTGCTCTTTCTGGTGGTCACAGCTGTGCCTTCCCTGGGCTCCCTGCCCCTGGTGGGGCCACCCTAAGTCCCCACCCATCATTCTTTCTGACCTAAGTCAAATCACATCATCCTTCTGCCAAAACCCTCTGAAGACTCTGAGCTCACTCAGCACACGGCCCAGTGTTCCTGGAGCCTGCAGGAGAGTACTGCCTTGGCTTTCCCTTCTGCAGCTGTGGTCGCCGAGGCGCTCCTCACTCAGGCCCGGCTTCCTCCTGCTTCAGGCCCATGGCACCAGAAGTTTCCTTCACCCAGACACTCTGCCCTCAGACATCTGCCCCCTCAGTCCCGCACCTCCTCCCAGTCTCTGCTAAAATGTCCCCTTCTCCATGAAATTGCACCTGCAGCCTCCTCCCGAAAGTGGCCCGTCTCCCTTTCTCTGTTTCCTGGTTGTCTGGGATTTGCAACCATCTGGCTGGCTCAGGGTCTATTACATGCACAGTCTGGCTCACAAGGGTAGCATGTGGGCCCCTCTGCTCACACTGCATCCCTGTGCCTTGGGCAGCCCTGGCACATGGCAGATGCCCAGCAAACATCTGCTGAGCGAACAGCACATGGACAGCCCCTTGCTCCTTTCTCAGTAGCAGGAGTTGCCACAAGGTAGTCCCAGGGGCGAGTCCTCTTCTGTCCAGGGCACTCCAGCCTTCCACTCCCACTGCCTTTCATCCAGGGCCGGAGCGGGTGGTCCTGACCTCAGTGCCCTGGATGGCCAGAGGGTCAGCATCAAAGCCGGATTAGCTCCCCAGCTTAGCCCTGGCTGCCCCATTCTTGTGACAGTTGTAGAACTGAAGAGCATCGTCAGGCCCAGTCTGAGCCTTGGACTCAGAGCTCTGGGAGTCCCTGCTACCACACATGCTCACACTCACACATGCACACACATGCACTTGCACACACACACACACACACACTCACTCGCTGCTGCTACCACCGGTTATGGAGCCAGAGGTCCTCAACTTCGCTACCAACTCCTTGCAGCCTGGCAGGAGACTGAACTGTGGGTGGGCCCTTCCTGTCAAAACCCTCTTGTGTAGCATCTCATCTGCAGGAAGGAGATGCCTTCCTACAAAGGAGAGGCAACAGGGTCTGCACCCCCTGCTGCTGCCCACTCCAAGGGCAGGGCTGGCTCCACTGTGCCTGCTCAGCCATGGTGAGGGAGAGTTCCTCCTTCTGGACAAGCACCAGCTTCTCTCAAATAAGAAGTCTACGAGCCACCCTCCAGGTCACCGTGTAGACCAAACAAGGTAACCGTGGAAATGCTCAAAGCGTAGTGGCTCTCAGGGACCAGGTGGTAATGACCGGGACTGTAGTTAGCATAATTCCCAGCTTGGCTTGATGCAGCCTGAATCACAATCAGCCCCTCAACTGGCTCTTATTTTATTTTGCCCCCACCTGAGGAAATTTGTTCTCCCTCTTCTTCCTGGCATGTGGCACCTTGGACCTTTCTTGCCGGGTCGCCAGTCTCCTTCTCCAGTTCAAAGAGAAACTGCTCTCTGAACAACAATCAGAACCATAAGCTAGGGTTCCAGGATCTCTCAGTGCTGGCACTGCAGAGACTGAACACCAGGCTCTTTGGTCTGTATGAGCAAAGCCTCAGGCATCCCAGCAGGAGGTTGCTTCTGGCTTGCTCACATCTGTCCAGGTGCCCTGGCCAGCCCAGGTACCTTGTAACCTGTGTCAAATCACATTTCATTCTCTTTCTGTAAAAATTACTGTCTGCACTTTTCCCCATCACTGCTACCACCAATCCATTATCCCTTGGATGGCTGTAGGGAGGAGTTGTAGTCAGGAGAGGGCTGGCAGTTGAATGGTTTTGTGTGGGGGTCACACGCCCTGCTGGTAGGAGGTGGCCAATACTTAAAAAGAGAGCATACTTCTGCTTCTGGCCAAAATGGAGTAACAGGTGCTTTACCCCACCTGCAACAACCGAAAGAATCAGACAGAATATATGAAACTGTGGCTTCCAAGACCCGACGTCAGGCAAAATGAAATGCAGTGATCCCAGGGAGAAAGGAAACAAGCAAGGTGAGCCCTCTATTTGCCCCAGATTTCTGCCTTGAGAGAGTCCCCCAGACGTGGTGCAGGCAGGGGGAAGCCAGACAGATCCCAGAAGACTCCCAAGTTAAAGAGGTGGGGCTGAGAGTCCAGGAAGACCAAGGCAGCTGCTTAACCAAAGAGAGTTAAGCAGGGAGGGAAGGGAGAGATGTGCAGAGGGTCCCGTTCAGGTGTCCTCAGAATATAGGTCACTGCAAAGATGGGAGGAAAATAATTGAGGCTTGTGGAGAGAATCATTCTAAAGGATTACAGAGAACAGTACCTGGTGCTTACACAGGTCCAGGAATAATGTCTATTTCACCAGCCAGACTGGAACAATCCATAATTGTGGTAGGGGCGTTTGGTACATTTGTGGCTGGGGTTGGAACGGGGTGGGTTGAGTAAGAAAGGCCTTGCCTCAGTAGTGGAGAATAAAATTAATCCTAGACTGACTACTTATCCAGACCTGCCTAATGAATGTATCATGAAGAATTAAACTAATTCCAAGTAACTTAACTGCATACCAGAACAAAGCATATTAAAGCAAAGTTATCCACTGTTTTACCAAATGTCAAATATCCAATCAGAGATTATGAGACATACAAAGAAGCGGGAGACATTAACACTGATATAATGAGGAAATGATTCAGCAATCGAAACTAACCCGTGATTAACACAGATGTTACAATTAGCAAAGAAGGACCTTAAAATAGTTTTAGGGGCACAATGGTTCACGCCTATAATCCCAGCACTTTGGGAGGCCGAGGCAGGTGGATCACTTGAGGTCAGGAGTTTGAGACCAGCCTGGCCAACACGGTGAAACCCTGTCTTTATTAAAAAAAAAAAAAAAAAAAAACATATATATATATATACACAAATTAACCAGGTGAGGTGGCACACACTGTAACCTGAGGCAAGAGAATCACTTGAGCCCTAGAGACAGAGGTTGCAGTGAGCGGAGATCATGCCACTGCACTCCAGCCTGGGTGACAGAACGAGACACTGTCTCAAAAAAAAAAAAAAAAAAAAAGTTGATCATGTTACCATTGCCACTTCTATCCAGTTTGTTAAATATGTTTCAAAGCCAAAGGCTAAATAATAACATTTTAAAACATAAAAGTAGGCGGGAAATGTATTGGCAACATATTTGCACTATAAAAAAAATGTTAAAGAAAGTACTCCTTGCAGAGGAAAAATATCAGATGGAAATATAGATCTACACAATGAATGAAGGATATTGAAAATGGCACCTCCATGGGTAAGTATGTAAGATTTTTTAAAAATTTAAATTCTCCTTAAAAGATAGTTGAAAGGAATGCTTAAATAAATGGAAAGATATCCTGTATTCATGGATTGGAAGACTTAATATTGTTACCATGGCAATACTGCACAAAGTAATCTATAGATTCAATACAGTAGCTATCAAAATTTCAATGCCCTTTTTGCAGAAATAGAAAAAGCCAATCCCCAAATTCATATGTAATTGCAAGAGATCCCAAATAGCCAAGAAATCTTGAAAAAGAACAAAGCTGGAGGAGTCACACTTCTTGATTTCATAACTGACTACGAGATGACAGATTTAAACCTAACTATATCAACAATCACATTAAGTGCAAATAGTCTGAACACTCCTTTCTTAGTCCCTTCAGGCTGCTTTAACAAACTATGTTAGGCTGAGTGATTTATAACCAGCAGAATTTATTGCTCACCGTTCTGGAGGCTGGGAAGTCCAAGATCGAGATGTCAGCAGATTGGGTGTCTGGTGAGGATTGCTGTTTCAAAGATGGCACCTTGTAGCTGTGTTCTCACGTGGTGGAAGGGGCAAACACCATGAGATTAAAAGTAAGAGGATAGAAATAGACATACCATAATAACAGTTGTCACAAGAAAGCTGGAATAGCCATATCATCGAAGTAAATTTCAGAGGAAAGAATATTACCCGGGATAAAGAAGGCCGCCAAATAATTATAAAGGTGTCAGCTAATCAACAAGACACAACAGTCTAAATACCTATCTATTTAATGACCGTGCTTCGAAACGCATGCACAAACTGATGGAACTGAAGGAAGATAGACATCGCAATCATGGCCAGTGATTCCAGTCACTGATAAAACATCTCTCAATCATCGATAGAGCAAACAGACAATCAGTAAGGGTATAATAGAAGATCTGAGCAACATGATCAGCCAGCTGGACCGAATTACAATTTGTAGAATGCTCTGCTCAGTCACGGCAAAATAAACCTTCAAGTGTACACAGAACATTTACCAAGACAGACCATATTCTGGTCCATAAAATGTACAAGGATTCAACTTACACAAAATATGTTCTCTGACCATAATGGAAATCAGAAACACAACGATTAATGATATATTGACAATCCCCAAATATTTGGAAATCAGATGACATACTATACTCCATTAGTCAAAGAAGAAATCAAAAGTAAAATTAGAAAGTATTTTAACCTGAAGGAAAATGGAAATACAGCGCAGAATTTGTGAGAAAGTCCTAAGGCAGAGCTGAGCTTGACTTCAGATACTGCCAAATGCCTATATTAGAAAAGATGAAAGATCTCAAATCAGTGACCTCAGTTCCACCATAAGAAACTAGAAAAAGAGTAAGTTAAACCTAAAGTAAGCAGAAGAAAGGAAATAATAAAGATCAAAGTGAAAACCAATGAAATAGAAAACAGAAAGGTAGTAGAGGAAGAAAATGAAACCACTGGCTGGCTCTTTGGGAAGATCAATAAAGCTGATAAAATTCTAGCCAAACTGATCAGGAAAAAAAAAAAAAAAGAGAGAGAGAAGATACCAATTGCCAGTATCAGAAATGAGAAAGGTAGCATCACTGCAAAGTCTACAGATGTTAAAGGGCTAATAAAGGAATATTATGAACAAATGTATCCCTATCAATTTGACAACTTAAATAAAATGATTGGACTCTTTGAAAGACATGAGCTTCCAAAGCTCATTCAAGAATAAATAGAGAATTGGACTATCCCAATATCCACTAAAGAAATTGAAATTGCACGAAGAAGACTTCTGATCCAGATGCCTTTGCTAGTGAATTCTAAGAAACACTTAAGGAATTCTATACAAACCCTCAAAACATTAAAGAAGAGGATATATTTCCCAACTTATTCCATGATACAAAATCAGAGACAGACAGAACAGAACTACACTGTTCAGGACTACAGACAGTCTCTCTCATGAACGCAGATGCAGAAATTCTAAACAAACTTTAGTAAGCTGAATCCAACAATATATGAAAAGAGTAACACAAGGACCACGGAGGGTTTATCCCAGGAATGCAAGGTTGGTTTAAAAATTAATGTATTTACTATACTTTTTAGTTATCAAACTTGAAAAACTCACATAATCATATCAATAGATGCAGAAAAGGCAGCTGACAAAATCTAACATCTAATCCTTATAAAAACTCTCACCAAACCAGAGATAGAAGGGAACTTCCTCAACCTGACAAAAGACGTCTACAAAAACCCTGCAGATAACATCGTACTTAATGGTGAAAGACTGAATGTTTTCCCCCTGAGATCAGGAGTAAGAGAACGATGTTCACTCTCACCACTTCTATTCAACATTGTACTGGAAGTTCTAGCCAGGGAAATGGGTCAAGAAAAATAAATAAAGGAAATCCAGACTGGAAAGGAGGAAACAAAACCGTCTTTATTTGCAGATGACATGATCATCTATGTAGAAAATCCAGTGAAGCTACAAAAAGCTGCTAGAACTAATCACTGGATTTAATAAGGCTGTAGGAACAAAACCTATACACATAAATCAACTGTATTTCTGTACACTACCAACAAGCAATTGAAAATTAAGAAATACTTAAGGATAAATCTGACACAAATCTGAAAAACCTGTACCTTAAAAATACACAGCTGAGCTCTACACAAATGGAGAGGGTTGCTGCATTCGAGTTGGAAGACTCCAAATTGTTAAGATGCCATCTTCCTCCCAAATTCATCTATAGAGTCAATGTAATTGCAATAAAAATTCCAACAGGCTTTTTTTGTAGAAACTGACAAACTGACTCTAAAATTTATATGGAAATGTGTGGAAAATAGAAGAACCAAAACAACTCTCCCTTCCCTTCCCT
>PVKV010013605.1:0-60241 GCA_004027835.1 Alouatta palliata
AGTGCAATGGCGCGATCTCGGCTCACCGCAACCTCCGCCTCCTGAGTTCAAGCAATTCTCCTGCCTCAGCCTCCCGAGTAGCTGGGACTACAGACACGTGCCACCATGCCCAGCTAATTTTTGTATTTTAGTAGAGACGGGGTTTCACCATGTTGACCAGGATGGTCTCGATCTCTTGACCTCGTGATCCACCCGCCTCGGCCTCCCAAAGTGCTGGGATTACAGGCCTGAGCCACCGTGCCCGGCCTGAGATATTCAATACTTTATCATAACATAAGCTTTGTCCTAGCTGATTTTGCCTTAGTGTAAAGTAATGTGTTGTGAGCATGTTTAAGGCAGACAAGGCTGAGCTATAATTTTCAGTTATGTTAGGTGTATTAAATGCATTTTTGACTTACAGTGTGTTCAATTTATAATGGGTTTCCTGGGACGTAGCCTCATCATAAATTGAGAAGCATTCTGGATTAACATGTGTGAGATTTTCTCAAGATATTAACACAGTAGAGCACAATGAATGGATGTTAAAGTTTTTTTTTTCCTGATGGAAGAAATAATGTATTATGTTAGAGTAACACATTAGAGTTTCTTGTAGTATTTCCTTAATTCCCTATTTCTTTTCTTTATTTATTTGGGATGGAGTTTCACTTTGTCGCCCACCCTGGAGTGCAGTGGTGCAATCTCCACCGATTGCAACCTCTGCCTCTCAAGTTCAAGCGATTTTCATGCCTCAGCCTCCTGAGTAGCTGGGACTACACTGGCGGACCACCATGCTAGGCTAAATTTTATAGTTTTAGTAGCGACGGGGTTTCACTATGTTGGCCAGGCTGGTTGCGAACTCCTGGCCCCAAGCAGTCCACCCACCTTGGCCTCCCAAAGTGCTGGGATTACAGGCGTAAGTCACCATGCCTGGCACCTATTTCTTTTAAAATTTAGAAACAGAGCCTCTTTAAGTGTGCTGAGAGATAGATTCACTTTGTTTATAAAAATAATAGCCAAATCTATGTGTTTGAACACAGACTTCTATGTTCATCAATTTACTTAATATATTTGCATCTTGTCTGAGATATGATCATCAAATGATAATCAATTCTAATTTCTTTGATGTACTTTAATCATTTTCCTTTCAAATGACTTCGTTTTCTATTCTAACAAAAAAACTCTACATTTTTCTTCAGCAATGCATTTGTTGAGTCCAACCACCCCTGGCCTCCAGGATTGCCAGGGCATCAGGGCCCTCCAGGACCCAAGGGTTCCTAATGAGAAGTGGGACACCCCACACTCCCATCACCAGGGTGGTTTCCGTTTGACTTTTTTCAGTTGGAGGCTGAAATGTAGGGAGAGAAGGGAGATCGAGTTGAGCAGGACAGAAAGGTGAAAGGGGTAAGCTGGAGGTGGTGGCTTCTTTAGCTCCTTCAGTTCCAGCCTGCCAGGCCACCCTGCTCCCCAGGACCCCCAGGTTCACCTGGCTACCCTGAGATTCCAGGTGTCAAGGGAGAGAACATCCAGGGCCAGCCTGGCCCACCTGGACCTCAGGGACCCCCAGCATTGGCTCTGAAGGTAATCAGGGCCCTCCTGGTCCCCCAGGATCCCAGAGCCCCCTTCATTTCCCAGCACTCACAGGCAGAATATCAGGGTTCCTGGCCCTCCAGCCCTCCTGGGCCCTCTGGAACCATGAGTGCCCCTTCAGGACAGGTGAGGCTCTGGGCCACACCCCAGGCCATGCTGGGCCATGTGCACTAAGTGCTGCAGGCCTGGCTCATCTTCGTGGCAGAGTGGGAGGAGCTCTACACCTGCGTGCGGAACAGGTTCTGGAAGGTCCAGCTGAAGCCAGCCCTGATGCCACTTGCGCAAGGAAGGAACAATGAGTTGGCTGCCTTGCAGCTCCCCGTGGTCCAACTTCATGACAGCAACTCCTACCCTGGCAGGAACACCCACTGACCATGGCACAGCCCTGGTGGTTGGGTGGAAAACATCCTGGCCAGACGCCCTGCCTGCCCAGCGCCAGCCCTACCTTGAAGCCCAACACCGAAGCTCCTATGTGCACCTGCTGTAGGCGCGCAGTACAAGTCTGCCCTCTCACACCAACCGCAACTTCCTTTCCAGCCCATGCTCCACCTGATTGCACACCACAGCCAGCTGCCTGGCAGCATGCAGGGGTGTCAGCGATTTCCAGTGCTTACAACAGTCACTGGCTGTGGGGCTGGCGGGCCACTTCCATGCCTTCGTGTCCTCGGGACTGCAGGGCCTGTACTGGATCCTGCGCAGCCGACGCCAGACGCGCAACCCTGCCCATGGTCAACCCCAAGGAGGAGCTGCTGTTTCCCAGCTGGGAGGCTCTTTTCTCTGGCTCTGAGGTCCCGCTGAAACCCGGGGCACGCATCTTCTCTTTGACAGCAAGGACATCCTGAGGCACCCCACTTGGCCCCAGAAGAGTATGTGGCAGGGCTTAGACCCCATCAGACACAGGCTGGCCCATAGCTACTGTGAAAGGTGGCAGACCGAGGTCCCTTCGCCCACAGGCCAGGCAGTGGTTTCTTTGGCTCCTTTGGATTCAGCCTGCCAGGCCACCCCTGCTCCCCAGGACCCCCAGGCTCACCTGGCTACCCTGAGATTCCAGCTATCAAGGGAGAGAGCATTCGGGGCCAGCCTGGCCCACCTAGACCTCAGGGACCCCCAGCATTGGGTCTGAGGGTCGTCAGGGCCCTCCTGGTACCCCAGGCTCCCAGGGCCCCCTTCATTTCCCGGCACTCACAGGCAGAATATCAGCATTCCTGACCCTCCAGCCCTCCTGGGACCCCTGGAACCATGAGTGCCCCTTCAGGTCAGGTGAGGCTCTGGGCCACACGCCAGGCCATGCTGGGCCAGGTGTACTAGGTGCTCCAGGGCTGGCTCATCTTTGTGGCAGAGTGGGAGGAGCTCTATGTCCGCGTGCGTTACAGGTTCAGGAAGGTCCAGCTGGAGCCAGCCCTGAGGCCACTTGCGCAAGGAAGGAACAATGAATTGGCCGCCTTGCACCCTCCCCCGTGGTGCAACTGAATGACAGCAACCCTGGCAGGAGCACCCCCCCCGACCATGGCGCAGCCCTGGTGGGTGGACGGAAAACAAAGTGGCCAGACGCCCTGCCTGCCCCAGCCCAAGCCCTGCCCTGGAGCCCAACACCGCAGCTCCTACGTGCACCTGGGGCGGGCACGCCACACAAGCCTGCCCGCCGACACCAACCGCGACTTCCAACCCATGCTCCACCTGATCGCACACCACAGCCAGCTGCCTGGCAGCATGCAGGGGCGTCAGCGGGGCCAATTTCCAGTGCTTCCAGCAGTCACGGGCCGTGGGGCTGGTGGGCGCCTTCCACGCCTTCATGTCCTCGCAGCTGCAGGGCCTGTACAGCATCGTGCACAGCCGACGCCAGACGAGCGGTCCTGTCCATGGTCAACCCCAAGGAGGAGCTGCTGTTTCCCAGCTGGGAGGTGCTTTTCTCCGACTCTGTGGTCCCGCTGAAACCCGGGGCATGCATCTTCTCTTTGACAGCAAGGACGTCCCAAGGCAGCCCACTTGGCCACAGAAGAGTGTGTGGCAGGGCTCAGACCCCATCAGGCGCAGGCTGGCCCAGAGCTACTGTGAAAGGTGGCGGACCGAGGCCCCTTGGCCCACAGGCCAGGCCTCCTTGCTGCTGAGGGGCAGGCTCCTGGGGCAGAATGCCGCAAGCTGTCACCATGCCTACATTGTGCTCTGCATGGAGAACAGTGTCATGACTGCCTCCAAGTAGCCGCCGCCTGGATGCAGATGGCTTTAGAGGACACGTGGCTTGGAGGGAGCCCCTGCTGTGGGCAGGGAGCGGCCGGCCAGCCCCAACCCCAGGACCTGGCTGACATACTTTCCTGTATAGTTCACACTTCATGTAATCCTCCAGAAATAAAAGGAAGCCAAAGAGTGTATTTTTTAAAAGTTTAAAATAATAATAATAATATTGATTGTTTAACTATGGTTGGACATTTTGGTTTTGAATATTTACCCAATCAGTTGGTGAACAGATCTAACCCACAAGGATTCACTTTTAATATTCTCTGTGTAGGTAAGTGTCAAACACCTCGTTTGAACTATTTTTTCATTTTTCCCAATGTCCAACTTATGTTAAGCAGTGTAACACTGATGCTATTAATTCAAATATATCTTCATGTTTACAATGATTTTCTTCTTACCCATATAATGTAATCTTTTCTTTTTTTTTTTTTTTGGAGACCAGGTCGCGTTGCCCAGGCTAGAGTTCAATGGTGTGATCATGGCTCACTATAACCTCCACCTTCTGGATCAAGCAGTCTTCTGGCCTCAGCTTCCCAAAGTGCTGAGATTACAGTCATGAGCCACCACACTCGACTTGTAATGACTTTTTAAAATTGAAACATTTCTGTGCTCTTTAGTCCGATGTGGCTTAGTGTATACTTTTTTTTTCTTTCTTTCTTTCTTTCTTTTTTTTTTTTTTTTTACACTGAGTCTCCCTTTGTTGCCAGGTTGGAATGCAGTGGCTCAATCTCAGCTCACTGCAACCTCTGCCTCCCGGATTTAAGCGATTCTCATGCCTCTCCCTCATGAGTAGCTGGGATGACAGGCATGTGCCACCATGCCTAGCTAATTTTTGTATTTTCAGTAGAGACGGAGTTTCACCATATTGGCCAGGATGGTCAATCTCTTGACCTAATGATCTGCTCCAGCCTCCCAAAGTGCTGGGATTGCAGGCATGAGCCACCTCACCTGGCCACTTAGCGTATACTTTCTTTCTCTATTATGTTAGTGACTGAGAGAATCAGGGCTAGCATGTATAGTTTCAAGGCCATCTCAGTCTTTGAAGTATTTGGGACCCTTTATTTATTTTTAAAATGAATATTATTAATTGAAAAATCATAATTATATACATGTATGGATAAAATGTGAGGTTTTGATGTATGTTTACAATGTGGAATGATTCAATAAAGCAAATTAACAACTCCATTACCTGGCTTATCTATCTTTTTTGTGATGAGATGTTTGAAATTTATTCTCTTGATTATTTTGAAATATACGATACATTGACTATAGTCACTCTGCTGTGCAATAGATCTCAAAACTTATTTCTCCTCTCTGTTTGAAACTATTAGTTTGTTAAGGATGATGGCCTCTAGCTCCATCCATGTGCCTGCAAAGGACATGGTCTCATTCTCTTTAATGGCCATGTAGCATTCTATGGTGTATATATACCACATTTTCTTTATCCAGTCTACCACTGACAAGCATTTAGGTTGATTCCAGGTTTTTGCCATTGTGAATACTGCTGCAATAAGTTCTGTTAGTTTGCTAAGGATGATGGCCTCCAGCTCCATCCATGTTCCTGCAAAGGACATGATCCCTTTCTTTTTATGGCTCAGAACATGTGCCATGTTCACACTTGTAAGTGGGAGCTAAGTTATGAGAACATATGGACACAAAAAGTGAAATAGTAGACACTGGTGTATATTTGAGGTTGCAGGTTTGGAGAGGGAGAGGATCACACAAAATAACTGTTGAGTACTGTGTTTAGCACCTGGGAGATGAAATAATCGGTACAACAAACCCTCATGAACTAAAAGTTAAAAAAAAAAAAAGCAAAAATAAAGGAAACTTTGTACCCTTTGACCAACAGCTCCAACTTTCCTTTCTCCCTGCTCCTCCGGCCTCTGGCAGACAGTATCCTACTCTCTACTTATATGAGTTCAACTTTCTAAGCTTTTAAAAACCACTGTAGGAATTCAAAGCATTGCTTCTTCTTAGCCCCTTTATGCCCCTATGGCAATGAATCTCCATCTATTACAGGGGAAACTGGAATGGGAAAATCAACACTGATTGACACATTGTTTAATACTAACTTGAAAGCTAACAAATCCTCACATGTTTACTCAAATGTTGGATTTCAAATTCGGACATACGAACTTCAGGAAAGCAATGTTCAGTTGAAATTGACTGTTGTGAAAACAGTGGAGTATGGTGACAAAATAAACAAAGAAGCCAGGTTAATGTTTTCTTATTTACATCAAAAAGGTTTTCTTACTTCAGGGAATTTGCCTTCCTTTGCCATAAACTAATTTTTATAAGTAATACCTTATCTTCCAGATTTTAATATTTTCCTAAGTAATGGTCTTTTCTTGTGAGATTAATACTTTTGTATATAACTGATTTTCTTACAAGATATTTAATTTAACCAATTATAGCAAAAAAATTTAAATATGGCTTCTATTAGTTTTAGCTTATTTTCTTATTTCTTTATTTAATTTTATTTGAACAAATTTTCTATAGATGTTGTACTAATTTACATTCTCACCAACAGTGTCTAAGTGTCCCCATTTCTCTGTATCCTTGTCAAATTGTGTTATTTATTTACTTTTATTATTATGTTTTGAGACAGTATTTCACTTCATCATCCAGGCTGGGTGCCGTGGTGCAATCAGGATCACTGCAACTTCAGCCTCCCAGTCTCAAGTGATCCTCCCACCTCAGCCTCTTGAGTAACTGGGATCACAGGTGCACGCCACCATACCTGGCTATTTTTAAAAATTGTTTGTATAGACAGGATCTTGCTATGTTGTCCAGGCTGGTGTCAAACTCCTGGCCTCAAGTGATCCTCCCACCGTGGCTTTCCAAAGTGCTGGGATTACAGGCACAAGCCACTGTACCTGGCCTTTTAAAAAAAGTCTTTTTAACAATAACCATTCTGTCTGGGGTAAGATGGTATCTCACTGTGGTTTAACTTTGTATTTTGGTCTTTGGAAAAATGTCTATTCATGTCCTTTGCCCACTTTTTGATGGGATTGTTTGTTCTTGTTGTTGTTTAGTTACTTGTGTTCTTCATATCTTCTGGCTACTCTTTCCCTGTCAGATGCACCCAGCTTTCTTCTATGTTTACATTTTACATAACCATGAAGCATGAGCCTTATTATTGGTTTGGAATTAATATGTTTGTATGAACATGTTATGAACTTTTTCTTTATCACTATAGCAAACTGCTTAGCATAGATGTTCACTCTCTATTAAGTGGTCAAAAAGTAGGCTTAGATTTTATTAATCTGTTATGCTAAATGTATAAATTATTGTTTTTAGCTTCCAACCAATAATTGAGTACATAGATGCTCAATTTGAGGCCTGTCTTCAAAAAGAACTAAAGTTCAGATGTTCCTTGTTTAAGCATGATGATTCTCGCATCCACCTGTGTCTCTACATCATTTTTCACCTACAGGACATTCCCTGAAGTCTCTTGATGGATTAACAGTGAAGAACCTTGACAGTAAGGTATGTTTGGTAAATCCACCAAGCTTTCCTTTCTTTTCTTTCTTTCTTTCTTTTTTTCTTTCTTTTTCTTTCTCTCTCTTTTTTTTTTTTTTGTATTTGAGACAAGGTCTTGCTCTGTCACCCAGGCTGGAGTGCAGAGGTGCAGTCATAGCTCAGTGCAGCCTCAACCTCCTGGGCTCAAGCAATCTTCCCATCTCTGCCATTTGAGTAACTGGGATACAGGAATGTGCTATCAAGCTCCAATAATTTTTGTATTTTTTTGTATAGATGAGGTTTCACTATGTTGCCCAGGCTGCACTCCAACTTCTGGGCTCAAGAGATCCACCCACCTCGCCTTCCCAGAGTGTTGGAATTACAGGTATGAACCATTTTACCTGGTTCCAACCTTTCATGATGTAATATTAATTTTGACACAATAACACAACTTCAAGGCACTTGTATGCAAGTGCAGTTATGTATCTTTAGGTGATTTCATTATTATGAAAACCTCATGGAGTGTACCTTCACAAACCTAGATGATATAGCCTACCACACACCTAGGCTATAGTCTTTTATGGTATGGCCTATTGCTCCTATGCTGTGAACCTGGGCAGCATCGTACTGTATGGAATACTATAGAATTATAACACAGTGTGGAGTATCTGTGTATCTATTTTATTTTACTTATTCATTTTTGAGACAGTCTTACTGTCTTCCAGGCTGGAGTGCAGTGGTGTGATCTCGGCTCACTGCAACCTCCATCTCCCAGATTCAAATGATTCTCCTGCCTCAGCCTCCTGAGTAGCTGAGACTACAGGCCTGTGCCACCACGCCCAGATACTTTTTGTATTTAATGGAGACAGGGTTTTGCCATGTTGGCCAGGCTGGTCTTGAACTCCTGACCTCAAGTGGTCTGCTCACCACAGCCTCCCAAAGTGCTAGGATTACAGGTGTGAGCCACTGTGGCTGGCTGTATCTGTGTATCTAAACATAACAAAGGTGCAGTATTAGACACTGTGCCCTTTATAAGGGGGAGAGCTGGGAGGAGGTTGAGATTTGAAAAATTATCTATTGGGAACAATGCTCACTATTTGGTTGATGAGCACACTAGAAGCCAAAACCTCACTAATATGCGATATATCTAAGTAACATATCCCCTGACTCCAGAAATTAAATACGTAGATGTATTAGTAACTGGGCCCAGAGGCTTACGCTTGTAATCCCAACCCTTTGGGAGGCTGAAGTGGGTGGACCATCTGAGGTCAGGCATTTGAGACTAGACTGGCCAATATGATGAAACCCAAAATCTACTAAAAATACAAAAAATATTGGCCAGGTGTGGTAGTGAGTGTGTGTAATCCCAGCTACTTGGGAGACTGTGGCAGGAGAATCACTTGAATTTGCGTGGTAGAGGTTGCAGTGAGCTGAGATTGTGCCACTGCACTCCAGTCTGGTGACAAACCAAGACTCAGTCTCAAAATAAATAAACACATGTATAAATAAATAAATAACAACAACAACAAAAGACAAAGGTACAGTATTATAGTATTATGGGACCACCATCATATATGTGGCCCATCATTTACTGAAATGCCACTATGTGGTGTATGACTATACCTGTCATTTTGTAATATATGTAATTATTCTAATTATTTCTTTCTGTTAATATTTAAAGTGTTTGCATTAGTGCGTTATGGCTGGCATAGCAAAATACCACAGACTGGGTGATTTAAACAATGGAAATTTATTTTCTCACAGTCTCGGAAGCTAGAAGTCCAAAACCAAAGTGTCAGAAGATGCGGTTTCTTCTGAAATCTCTCATCTTGTCTGGCAGATGACCGCCTTATGTCTGTGTTCTCACATGATGTTTCTCCTGGTGTCTCCTGTGTGTCCACATTTTATCTTCTTATAAGGGTGTCAGTGAATTTGGACTGAGCTGCACCGTAACAGTCTCACTTTTCTTTCTTTCTTTCTTTCTTTCTTTCTTTCTTTCTTTCTTTCTTTCTTTCTTTCTTTCTTTCTTTCTTTCTTTCTTTCTTTCTTTCTTTCTTTCATGCCCAGGCTGTAGTGCCGTGATGTGATCTTGGCTCACTGCAACCTCTGCCTCCCAGGTTCAAGCGATTCTCCTGCCTCCGTCTCCCAAGTAGATGTGATTACAGTGCTCGCTACCATGCCCGGCTAATTTTTTGTGTTTTTAGTAGAGAAAGATTTTTCACTATGTTGGCCAGGCTGGTCTTGAACTCCTACCCTCAGGTGATCCCCCCACCTCCGCTTCACAAAGTGCTGAGATTACAGGTTTGAGCTGCCATGTCTGTTATGATGATGTGAGATAACACAAAGCCTATGAGATAAAATGAGGTGAATCGTGTGATAATTCATATCCAGGCTGTGATGGGGTGTGTCAACATGATATGTCATCACTGTACTTAGAATGGCATGCAATTTTAAACTTGTACATTGTGTATTTCTAGAATTTTTTGTTTAATATTTTTGAACTAATGTTGATTATGGGAAATTGTGGAAAATAAAACTGGACTGGTCTCTGTGGCTCATGGATATAATCTCAGCATCTTGGGAGGCCAAGGCAGGAGAATTGCTTGAGCTCAGGTATTCAAGACCAGTCTGGTAAATGTAGTGATACCTCATCTCTAAAAATAAAAAATACAAAAATTAGCCAGGTGTGGTGGTGTGCACCTGTAGTCCCAGCTACTGGGGAGGCTGAAGTGGGAGGATCACTTGAACCCAGGAACTCAAGGCTGCTGTGAGTCAAGATGATGTCAGCCTGGGTAATAGAGGAAGTCCGTGCCAAAAGAAGAGAGAGACAGAGAGAGAGAAAGAAAGAAAAGAAGGAAGGAAGGGACGGAGGGAAGAATGGGGGGAAGGAATGGAAGGAAGGAAAGGGAGGAAGGAAGAAAGGGAAGGAAGAGGGGGAGGGAGGGAGGAAGGAAGAAGGGAGGGAGCAAAGGGAAGGAAGGAAAGGAAGAGATGGAAGGGAGGTGGGAAGGAGGGGAGGGAGTGAGGGAGAGAGGGAAGGAAGGCAGGAATAAAGAAGAAGGAAAGAAAAAGAAGAAGGAAAGGGAAACTAGATAATGGGGGGATGCCTGTATTTTTAAAATAAAATTTACGGTATGATACTATAAAATAATCCCACTGATGTTTGACTAGTACCACTGATGATGTGAAACAGAAGATGTTTGTGATCCTGGTTACAGATCCCATCAGAGACGATTCAGAATTCAGGAGCCTGCAGGCAGCTACTGCTTGTTATGCAGAAATAGCTAAGAAAAGCATAAAACTTGGGACACATGAGGACTTCCTTTCAATAAGCTGCTTAAACCCCATGGTTTCAGCAAAATCTTAAAACTGATATAAGACTCTGTTCATTTGATTGATTTTTCTAATTATTCATCAGTTTTTTGTTCAGTTTTATTGTACAGAATATGTCTGTTGAATGTCTATGGAACCTAGAACATGCAACATTGTAGTTTTATCTGTACAGAAGGAATTTTAATTTTTGTCTATATAAAGGTCACAGGACTTGTCAGTGGAAGTGGCTTTTGAACATTTGCTTTATCACTTGCTATTTATTCACCTTGGCCTCTGAAAGTTTTGGGATTCTAGGTGTGAGGCACCATGCCAAGCCAGCCAAAAGTTTCCATTTCTGTGTTAATGATTTACCAACACTATGTTATGTCATGTCAACTTCAAGGCTGGCTGGAGCTGCCCCAAAAGTGGCAGCAGGGAAATTCCCACAGGGTAGTGCCCCAAATGGTCCTGAGATGAGGCTGGTTGGAATTCCACAGGCCGAAGTACTGAAATGCAAGAGTGATCATTCCAAGGTGTTTATGAGGGAGTTTACAAGTGCTGCAGCAGTCCTTGTGGTGGACAGCGGGAGGAAAGAGGTGTGCCATCCAGCTTTGTTCACAGTGAGGATGTCAGGTTATGGAGTTTTTCTTGTTGTTCTTTGGTTTTTGTTTGTTTTGTTTTTCATCAGATCGTGGCTCACTGCAACCTCGACTTCCTGGGCTCAAGTCATCCTCCCACCTTAGCTGCCTGAGTAGCTGGGGCTGCAGGTGCTGCCACCACACTTGTCTAATTATTTTTTTCAGATGGAGTTTTGCTCTTGTTGCCCAGGCTGGAGTGCAATGGCATGATCTTGGCTCACTGCAACCTCCACCTCCAGGATGCAAGTGATTCTCCTGCCTCAGCCTCCCAAGTAGCTAAAATTACAGGCACCCACCACCATGCCTAGCTAAGTTTTGTATTTTTAGTGGAGACAGGGTTTCACCATGTTGGCCTGGCTGACCTTGAACTCCTGACCTCAGGTGATCCACCTGCCTTAGTCTCCCAAAGTGCTGGGATTACAGGCGTGAGCCACCCTGCTTGGCCATAAACCTGGCTAGTTAAAAAAAGTTTTTTGAAGAGACAAGGTCTATGTTGCCGGGCTGGTCTTACACTCCTAGCCTCAAGCAATCCTCCCACCTCGGCTTTCCAAAGTGCAGGTTATGAAGTTTTTATGAGGGTTTAAGAAATTTGGCTCAGGGCTGGGGACCAGTTTCTTGCAGTGTTTTGGGAACAATCTAGATATGTTGATTAGTGGCTGGCAATGTTCAAGGTCCCAGTTTTGATTTGAGCCTGCTGGGAAATCTCTGCAGCCTAGGCCACCCTGTGATTTTTGGTCAGGACAAGAAGGAAGGCAGGGGGAGCTGAGGGACCCCATACACTGGATGATGTCTTTTCCAGCTTTCTGACTAATATGACCCCAAACATTTACGTTAGACTGGAATCTACTTTAGCAGTTGTCTGGTCCTTACTGGAGAAGCTTTTATTTTTAGATATTAAAGTTTACACAATTTTGAACGTCTGTACTGTAATATTACAACTCTGGATTTGTCCATGGATTTTTTTTAGATGAAGTTTTGCTTTTGTTACCCAGGCTGAAGTTCAGTGGTGTGTTCTTGGCTCACTGCAACCTCTGTCTCCCAGGTTCAAGCAATTCTCCTGCCTCTGCCTCCTGAGTAGCTGGGATTACAAGCACCTGCCACCACACCCGACTGATTTTTGTATTATTAGTAGAGCCAGAGTTTCATCATGTCGGCCAGGCTTGTCTTGAACTCCTGACCTCAGAAGATCGACTCACCTTTGCCTCCCAAAGTGCTAGGATTACAGACATGAGACACCACTCAAGGCCTGTTCATGGATTTTTTTAAAAGATGTGCTTTGAGCAATCTAAAACTAAAGCAGTCTGCTCAAAATTTTTATTTATGTATTTCTACTATACTACACATATTGATTTTGTGGAGATACAATTTAATAAGATATTTTAACAGTAACAAAATATTTTATAGTCTTGTATATTGTTATTTTCTACAAAGATTATTTATTTAAGTGCAAATGCAAAAGACAGGAGTGATCATATTGAAGCACTAGGAAGAAACTTTGTGGTAAAAATTCGACCTCAAATATGCAAATACTCAACTCCCATTGTGGAAATAATGTCTTTTTACAAAAGAAAAATAAACATACTTGTTTGCAAGGTGCACTTACACACACACACACACACACACACACACACGGCCTTTAGAATAAGGTAACCAGGCTGGGTGCAGTGGCTCAACCCCATAATCCTATCACTTTGGGAGGCCTAGGTGGGCTGATCACCTGAGGCCAGGAGTTCGAAACCAGCCTGACCAACATGGTAAAACCCCGTCTCTACTAAAAACACAAAAATTAGCCAGGGATGATGGCAGATGCCTGTAATCCCAGATGCTTGGGAGGTTGAGGCAGGATACCTGCTTGAACCCAGGAGGCGCAGGTTGTAGTGAGCCTAGATTATGCCATTGCATTCCAGCCTGGATGACAGAGAAAGACTCTGTCTCAAAAAAAAAAAAAAAAAAAAAAAAGAATATGGTAACCAAAAATATCTGTATTCTCTTTAGGTGGCCTTTGGAAAACCAAACCAAGTCTATCTGCAGACACATCTAGGTGGGGCAAGAGTGTTTGAAAATGGAACGTGAATTAAAATTGATTGATGAAAAAAGTGATGTAAAAAGTAGAAAGACAAATTCCCTTCCACAATTTTGATGAAAGTTCTTTCATTTTTTCCTTTTGTCACTCAGCTTAATAAGAAATAAAATTGAATATAAATTAAATAACTTACATTGTCCTACTACTTACATTTTACTACCTCCATATGTGTAGCGGTGTCAGGGAGTTTTAAAAGAGAAACAAGATTGAGAGTTCTAAACTAGAATTTGGATAAAAGGTGAATCTTCAGAAGTATTGATAATTTAAGAAAAGGAATACAGCCAGTGATTATCTAGTTACAGTGTTTGTTGTCAGAGACTGTGAATGCTTTACTATAAAAACTACAGGATGAAGCATGAATCCATCATGCTGAGATTTTGTCTTCTTTTATAATAGGGAACATTATACCACTGATTGCCAAAGCAGACACAGTTTCTAAACATGATTTACAGACATTTAAGAGTAAGATAATGACTGAATTGATTAGCAATGGTATCCGGATATACCATTTCCAACAAATGAAGAATCTACTGCTCAAGCAAACTCCTCAATTAATGTAAGCTTCAGTAACAATATCTGACAGGGGCTATAAATGAGTTTTTATCCAGAATTCTGTGTGACAACATTTTCTTTTTTTGATTTTGAAAAACTTTTGCTGAGAAGCAATTTTTTGAAAACAGATTTATTTAGATTTAATTCATTCACCATGTTCCTCAAGGACATTGGCCTATAATTTTCTTCTTGGAAGTGTATTTTCTTGCTTTGATATTGGGGATGCTAGCCTCATAAAATGACTCTGAAATTACTACCTCTTTTTTCTGTTTTTTTCAAAGAATTTGAGGATATTTTATATCAAATTTTCTTTGAAAGTTTGGTAGAATTTACCCATGAAGTAATCTGGTCCTAGGCTATGTTTCAGAGTTTTGAAAAATTACTTCTTTAGCTTGTCTATTTGTTATTGGTCTCTTTAAGTTCTCTATTCTTCATTCAGTCTTGGTAGGTTATGCTTCTAGTAATTTCCACAATTCCTCTAAGTTGTCAAGTTGGTTGGTGTATAACTATTCATAATAGCTCCTTATGATTCTGTTTATTTCTGTAACACCAGTTGTAATATCATCTCTTTCATGTCTTATATTATTAATATATTCTCTCTTTTTGTTTTTAGTCTAGGTAAGGGCTTTGATTTTGATATTTTTTTTTTCCAAATCAACTCTTAGCTTCATCGATTAATATTATTTTTTGAGACAGAGTCTCACTCTGTTGCCCAGGCTGGAGTGTGGTGGCACAATCTTGGCTCACTGCAACCTCCAACTCTTGGGTTCAAGAGATTCTCCTGCCTCAGCCTCCTGAGTAGCTGGGATTATAGGAGCACCCCACCATGCCTGGCTAATTTTTGTATTTTTAGTAGAGACAGGGTTTTACCATGTGGGCCAGGCTGGTCTCGAACTCCTGACCTCAAGAGATCTGCCTGCCTCAGCCTCCCAAAGTGCTAGGACTACAGGTGTGAGCCACTGTTCCATGCTGATTTAAATGTTTTTTATTATCTATTTTATTTATTTGTACTGTAATCTTTGTAATTGCTTTCCTTCTGCTAATTATAGTGTTTGTTTGTTTGTTTGTTTGTTTTCAAATGTAACGTTAGGTTGTTTGTGTGGTTTTGTTTGTTGGTTTGAGATGGAGTCTCCCTGTGCCACCCAGGCTGGAGGGCAGTGGTGTGATCTTGGCTCACTGCAACTTCTGCTTCCCAGGTTAAAGCCATTCTCCTGCCTCAGCCTCCTGAGTAGCTGGGACTACAGGCATGTGCCACCACACCTAGCTGAGATCTTTATTTAAAAAGATGTAGGTGTTGCCTACTGTAAACTTCCTTCATTTTTTAATTTAGATTCATAGGTTATATGTGCATATTTGTCAAATAGATACATTGCATAATATATTCATTTAAGGTTTGGTTTGGCTTACCTAACCCTGAAATAGTAAACATTGTATTCGACACATCCTTTATTTATTTATTTTTTTTAAAGATACGTTTCTGCTTTGTCACCCTGGCTGGTGTGCAGTGGCATGATCATGGCTCACTACCAACTGATAATTTTTTGACCATCAGCCTCCTCCCATTCTCTCACTTTTGGAGTCCCACTATATATTGTTTTCATCTTTATGTTCTGTTGTACTCATTGTTTACCTCCTGCTTATAAGTGCAAATATGTGGTATTTGATTTTCTGTTTCTGAGTTATTTCACTTAGAATAATGGCCTCAGCTGCATCCATGTTACTGCACAGAGCATGATTTCATTTTTTATGGCTGCATAGTATTCCATGGTGTATATATACCACATTTCAAAAATCCAGTCCACTATTAATGGACATTTAGATTAGTTTCATGACTTTACTATTATGAGTAGGAATGCAGTACACATATGAGTGAAAGTGACTTTTTTACATAATTATTTTTTTCTTTCAGGTAGATGGCTAGTAGTATAATCACTGGGTCAAATGGTAGCTCTATTTGTAGTGCTTTGAGAAAGCTGTGTATTGTTTATTATAGAGGTTGTGCTAATATAGGCTCCCATTAACAGTGAATAAGCATTCATTTTTCTCTGCATCCACACCATCTGTTGTGTTTGTAGCAATATCCATTTCGACTATGTAAGATGATATCTTAATGTGTGTGTGTTTTTTTGTTTTTGTTTTTCGAGATAGAATCTCTCTCTGTCACCCAGGCTATAGTGCAGTGGTGTGATCTTGGCTCATTGCATCCTCTGCATCACAGGTTCAAGCAATTTTCCTGCTTCAGCCTCCCAAGTAGCTGGGATTACAGGCTCCTGCCACCACGCCTGGCTAATTTTTGCAGTTTTATTACAGATGAGGTTTCACCATATTGTTCAGTCTGGTCTCAAACTCCTGATCTCAGGTGATCCACCTGGCTCCACCTCCCAAAGTGTTGGGATTACAGGCGTGAGCCACTGCACGTGACCTTTATGGCAGTTTTAATTTTAATTTCTCTGATGATTGGTGATGTTGAGTAATTTTTCATATGTTTGGTGGCCACTTGTATGTCTTCTCTTGATAAATTTCTGTTCATATATTTTGCACTTTTTTAAATGTGGTTGTTTATTCTTTGTTGTCATTGAGTTGTTTGTGTTCTTTGCAGATTCTGGATAATAGTCCTCTGTCAGATAAAAAGTTTGCAAATATTTTGTTCCTATTATGTAGTTTGTCTGTTTACTCTGTTGACTATTTCTTTTACTGTGCTCTTTAGTTTAAGTCCTATTTGTGTATATTTTTTTCGTTGCATTTCCTTTTGAGATCTAAGTCATGAATTATTTGTCTGGGCCAATGTCAAGAAGAGTCTTTTTCTGAATTTTCTTTTGGGTTTTTATAGCTTCTGGTCTTTTATTTAAGTTATTAATGCATCTTGAATTAAAGTTTGTATATGAGGAGACATGGGGATCGTTTCATTCTTTTACCTAGTCAGTTTTTCCAGCAATATTTATTGAATAGAATGCCCTTCCCCATTGTTTACTTTTGCCAACTTTGTCAAAGATCACTTGACTGGAGGCTTGTGTTAATTATTCTTTATTCTTTTTTCTTTTACAATTTTCTCTCTCCTTTTTAGCTGTGTCTTTGCTAGCAATGGACACTCTATTCCATTCCATTAATCTATCTGCATGTTTTCACACCAATGCCATACAGTTTTCTTTAGCATAGCATTATAGTATAATTTGAAGTCAAATACATGATGCCTCTAGCTTACTTCTTTTTGCCTAGGATAACTTTGGCTATTTGGATGATGTGTTTTTTGGTTCCATATGATATTTAGAATTATTTTTTCTAATTCTGTAAAAAATGACTTTAGTAATTTAGTGGGAAATGAATCTGCAGATTGCTTGATTGCTTTGGTTAGTATGGTCTTGTAATACAGATTCTTCCAATCCAAAAATTTCATAAATTTTTGGAGTAGTTTCAGTAACATTGGTATCAGCCCTTCTTACTACTTCTGGCAAAATTTGGCTATAAACTCATCTGTTCTTTTTGTTTGTTTGTCTGTTTGTTTGAAGATATTTTGTTACTCAATTTTATTACTTGTTATTGGTCTATTTAAGATATCTATTTTTTTCTGGTTCAGTCTTAGGAAGGTGTATGTTTCCAGGAATTTATCAATTTTACTTTTTTTTTAAAAAAAGTAATATAAGTGGATTCATACAGTACTTTTCTTTTTTTGAATGGCTTATTAAATTTAACATAATATCACCAAGATTTACATTTATGATAAATATTAGAAGATTTTTTAAAAGCTGAGTAGTATTCCATTATTTTTTATATTTTAAATTATATATATCCATTTATTTGGTGAGGGGAGCTTGGGTTGCTTTTACCTATTGGCTTTTGTCAATAATACCACAATAAATGGTGTTAACAACTCATTTGACCATACATGTGAGAGTTTTTATTTGTGCTGCATTCTGTTTTATTGATGTAGGATTTTACTTTTATGCCAGTACCAAAGTGCTTTGATTATCCTACTTTCATTCTGTATTTTGAAATCATTAAGAATGACACTTCCAAAACTGTTTTTCTTTTTCAAATAGTCAAGCTCTTTGTTGTTTCTTGATATTCCATGTTATTTGGGGATTGTTTTTCTATTTTCAGAAAAGTGAAATTCGGAGACTGAGAAGGATTGTATTGAATGTGTAGATAGACCACTTTGGTTAGTATGGCCATCTTCACAGTATTAAGTCTTCCAACCTTTGATCAAGAGCATGCTTAAAAGTATATTGTTTAATTTTCATATTTTGTGAATTTTTTTAGCATTAAGAAAATAAAAGAGTTTATTCATCAAACCTCTGGAGAGACAAGGACTTTCTTTTCTTCGTTGTTCAATTTCTTTGTTTTTAAATTTATTTATTTAACTTTAGGTGCATACTATATCTGGCATTTCTCCCCATGTTATCTCTCCCCACCCTCCCCTCACTCCCCTCCCTCTGCTGTCTCTCCCTTATCCCCCCACAATTGCCCCCAGTGTATGATGCTCCTCTCCCTGAGCCCACGTGTTTTCATTGTTCAACACCCACCTATGAGTGAGAACATGTGGTGTTTGGCTTTCTGTTCTTGTGTCAGTTTGCTGAGAATGATGGTTTCCAGATTCATCCAAGTCCCTACAAAAGACACAAACTCATCATTTTTTATGGCTATGTAGTATTTCATGGTATATATGTACCACATTTTCCTTGTCTATTCTATCATTGATGGGCATTTGGGTTAATTCCAGGTCTTTGCTATTGTACACAGGGCTGCAATGAACATACGTGTGTATGCGTCTTTATAGTAGAACAATTTATAGTTCTTTGGGTATATGCCCAGTAATGGCATTGCTGGATCAAATATAATTTCTATTTCTAGATCCTTGAGAAATTGCCACACTGTCTTCTACAGTGGTTGAACTAATTTCCACTCCCACCAACTGTGTAAGAGTGTTCCTATTTCTCCACATCCTCTCCAGCATCTGTTGTCTCCCAGTTTTTTAATGATCACCATTCTAATTGGCGTGAGATGATATCTCCATGTGGTTTTGATTTGCATTTCTCTAATGACCGTGATGATGAGCATTTTTTCATGTTTGTTAGCCTCATATATGTCTTCTTTTGTAAAGTGTCTGTTCATACCCTTTGCCCACTTTTGAATGGGGTTGTTAGTTTTTTTTTCTTGTATATCTGTTTTAGTTCTTTGTAGATTCTGGATATTAGCCCTTTGTCAGATGGGTAGATTGCAAAAATTTTTTCCATTCTATTGGTTGCCAATTTGCTCTAATGATGGTTTCTTTTGCTGTACAGAAGCTCTGAATTTTAATTAGATCCCATTTGTGTATCTTGGCTTTTGTTGCCATTGCTTTTGGTGTTTTAGTCATGAAGTCCTTGCCTATGCCTATGTCCTGGATGGTTTTGCCTACTTTTTCTTCTAGTGTTTTTATGAGGTTAGGTTTTATGTTTAAATCTTTGATCCATCTGGAGTTAATTTTAGTGTAAGGTGACAGGTAGAGTTCCAGTTTCTGCTTTCTGCACATGGCTAGCCAGTTTTCCCAAAACCATTTATTAAACATGGAGTCCTTTCCCCATTGCTGGTTTTTGCCAAGTTTGTCAAAGATCAGATGGTTGTAGATGTGTGGTGTTTCTTTTGGGGCCTCTGTTCTGTTCCATTGGTCTATGTCTCTGTTTTGGTACAGGTACCATGGTGTTTTGATAATGGTAGCCTTGTAGTAAAATTTGAAGTTTGGCAGTGTGATGCCTCCAGCTTTGTTCTTTTTGCTTAGGATTTTCTTGGCTATGCGGGGTCTCTTGTGATTCCATGTAAAGTTTAAAGTGTTTTTTTCCAGTTCTGTGAATAAGGTCATTTGTAGCTTGATGGAGATAGCATTGAATCTATAGATTACTTAGGGCAGTATGGCCGTTTTTCATGATATTAATTCTTCTTAACCATGAGCCTGGAATGTTTTTCCATCTGTTTGTGTCCTCTCTTATTTCATTGAGCAGTGGTTTGTAGTTCCCCTTGAAGACATCGTTTTTATCCTTTGTTAGTTGTATTCCTAGGTATTTTATTCTCTTTGTAGCAATTTTGAATGGTAGTTCACTCTTGATTTGGCTCTCTGTTTGTCTGTTATTGATATACAGGAATGCTTGTGATTTCTGCACATTGATTTTGTGTCCTGAGACTTTGCTGAAGTTGCTTCTCAGTTTGAGAAGAGTTTGGGCTGAGATGATGGGGTCTTCTAGATATATAATCATGTCATCTGCAAATAGAGACAGTTTGACTTCCTCCTTTCCTAATTGAATACCCTTTATTTCTTTTTCTTGCCTGATTGCTCTGGCTAGAACTTCCAATACTATATTGAATAGGAGTGGTGAGAGAGGGCATCCTTGTCTAGTTCCTGATTTCGAAGGGAATTCTTCCAGCTTTTGCCCAGTCAGTACGATATTGGCTGTAGGTTTGTCATATATAGCTTTTATCATTTTATAATACATTCCATCAGTACCTAGTTTATTGAAAATTTTTAGTATGAAGGGTTGTGGAATTTTGTCCAAGGCCTTCTCTGCATCTATTGAGATAATCATGTGGTTTTGTCTTTGGTTCCATTTATGTGATGGATTGCATTTATGGATTTGCTTATGTCGAACCAGCCTTGCATCCCAGGGATGAAGCCTACTTGATCGTGATGGATAAGCTGCTTGATGTGCTGTAAAATTTTTCAGTTTTCCTCTGTTAGTGATTTTTAATTTCATTCAGTTTTAGCCAAAAATAATAGGTTTTACGATTCAAGTTATAAAAATGTATTAAGACTTGTCTTGTGAGATAACAGGTATTGTATTGAGGAGAATTTTCTTATGAGCTACTGAAAAGATTGTGCATTCTGCTGCTGTGTGGTGTGTTCTGTATGTGTCTTTCAGGTGTAATTGTTTAATAGTGCTTTCAAGTCCTTGTTTCCTTATTAATGTTCTGTCACGTCTTATTATTCACTACTAAAAGTATTAAAGTATTCTCCCATTACTGTGTTACTTCATTTCTGTCAATGCTTGATTTATATATTTGGGAACACTGATAGGAGATATAGTTTCCCAGTGAATGAACCATTTTATTATAATTTAATGTCCTTGTTTGTCTCTTGTTGAGTTTTAGTTAGTTCTCCACCTCTCATTTGGTTAACATTTACCTGGAATGTTTTTCTCCGTCCTGCCACTTTCAGTTTATTTTCATCATTAGATCTGAGGTGAGTCTCCTGGAGACAAGACATACATGGATTTTGTAGTCTAAATTAAAAAAAAATCCTTTATTCAACATTTCCCTTTTGATTGGGAAGTTTAGTCCATGAATATTTTAGTACTTTACTGAAAGGAAATGACTCACAATTACCATTTTATTGTTTTATTTGGCTCTTGTAGCTATTTTGTCCCTATTTACTTTGTATTCCTTTGTGTCTCATGGGTATATGTGTGACATACTTTGCTTTTTTATTTTCATTTTTGTAGCTGCATTTTTTTATGGTTACCATTTAAATTAGGTTGAATCTTTTAAAGTTACAACTGCTTGTTTTAAACTGGTAACAACTTGTACTCAGTTGCATATGAAACATCTTGTTCATTTTATCTGCCCTCGACTTATAATGTCACAAAATATATCATAAATTTATGGCTGTTTTAATTTTCATGTCTTTCAAATTTTAAAGCACAATTGTTTTTTCTGCCTAATAATTATAATACTACAAAGTTTTAATTTTGTATGCAGGAGGAAGCCATACAAATGTGAAGAATGTGCCAAAGCCTTTAACTGGTTCTCAAACCTTACTCAAAATAAAAGAATTCATACTGGAGAGAAATCTTACAAATATGAAGAATGTAGCAAAGCCTTTAATCAGTGCTCACTCTTTATTGGACATAAGGTAATTCATTCTGGAGAGAAACCTTACAAATGTAAATAATGTGGCAAAGCCTTCTACCAGGGCCCACATCTTACTAGACACAAGATAACTCATACTGGAAGGAAACCCTACTCATGTGAAAAAGTGGCAAAACTTTTAACTGGTTCTCATACATTTCTCAACACGATAGCAAGGAAAGAAATCCTACAATCGTGAAGAATGTGAAAAAAAGTTTTATGCGGCCAGGCGCGGTGGCTCACGCCTGTAATCCCAGCACTTTGGGAGGCTGAGGCGGGCGGATCACAAGGTCAAGAGATCAAGACCATCCTGGTCAACATGGTGAAACCCTGTCTCTACTAAAAATACAAAAAAATTAGCTGGGCTTGGTGGCATGTGCCTGTAGTCCCAGCCACTTGAGGCAGGAGAATTGCTTGAACCCGGGCGGCGGAGGTTGCAGTGAGCCGAGGTCACGCCACTGCACTCCAGCCTGGCTCCTGGTAACGGAGTGAGACTCTGTCTCAAAAAAAAAAAAAAAAAAAAAAAAAAAGTTTTATGCATGAATTCATCCTTACTAAACATAAGAGAATTCATACTGGAGAGAAATGCTACAAATTTGAAGAATGTGGCAAAAACTGTAACCAGAGCTAACACCTTATTGGACACAAGATAATTCATGCTAGAGAGCAACCCTGCAAATGAGGAAATTGTGACAAAGCCTTTAGCTGGTTCTCAAACCTTACTAAACACAAGAGAATTCATTTGGAGAAAAACCCTAGAAATGTGAAGAATATGGTAAGTCTTTGATCAATGATCAACCCTTACTAAATGTAAGATTATTCATGACAGAGAACCCCTACAATTACAAGGAATGTAGCAAAGGTTTCAGTTTCTGCTTAACTTTTAATGTAAGTGAATTCATTCTGGAGAGAAACCCTACCAAGCTACGGAATGTGGCGGAATCACTAATGAATGCTGACATCACAATCTATATCAGCAATTCACTACTCAATAAAAGTGGTAGAAATGTCATGACTGTTGAAGAATCCTTCATAACATATAACCCTTAAAGGGTACAAGATTATTTTGCTGAAGATAAACATTACAAATATAAAGAAAGGCACAATACCTTACCAATATCACAGATTTTACTGTACACTGGAAAATTTATACTAAAGGGAAACGCTCCATGAGTGCCTCAAATTTTATATTGGGAAGAAACCCTATGGATGTAATTAATGTGGAAAAACTTTTATTTCATACACATACCTTAGAAAACACTGGAGAGTTTTTACTGGAATGTATTACACAGATTTAGGAAATGTGAAAAAGTAAATTAGAAATCAAGCTCAAGTAAACATCATAGATTGACAGTAAAAAGCACTAAGGCAGTAACAGTTTGAGACGTTAATGTTAACCAGGGTTGATTACAGAGAACAGTTTAAAATAATTTGCTTACTTATATGTAAGTTTAAATGGACAAAGAGATTAACTTTTTCTTTTATGGACAATTACAATTACATTCAAATTATACTTTTTGGAATTGAAATAATTTTAGTTATTTTGCAAAGCAAATATTTTTACAAATTATACTCACAAATTTCATGTTGTAGTTTGATTTACAGTGCTTATGTGAAAGCACATGGTTAATATTTCCTGCATCAGAGCTATGAGCCATCATTTTCTATTAAGTTGGCACCATTAACACATTTTTGTATAGAACACTAAGGACACTTGAATGTAATATGCATAAAGAAAATCTAAGTGGAGAGGCCATTTATAACCGTGTTGTAAGTGACTCATGAGGTGTTTTTTCAGGGTATTATTATTCTGCCTTGTAGTAGAAGAGAAGCATTTTCAATCTTAGAAGTAAATTGTTTTACTAGTTACACATTAAAATAATGAAATGCAATGGAGCTTAAAATGCTTTTTCAGACAATCTTTGAACTCAATTTATTTTAATGGAACAAAATTGCTTTTGTTGTGTTGACTGTTTTCCATTGAATGAAATGCATCCTACCACAAACACTAACCTATCCCACTTTACACCGTGTTGTAGGTAACTGATGGTAGCAATATACTATTGAATAGCATGATGAAGAATAACACAGTACAATGACATCTTTCATAATAATTTTCCCAGGGGAATGTTGTTACCAGAGGTAATATTTTTATTATTTTTTGTAACTACAGTATCATTATGATGGTCATAATAAAGATTATAAAGAATTGTAATAAAATATATTCACATATTTACAAATTCTGAATGACTTTTAAAAAATTTTTACTTTATATTTTTCTGAACTTGCCCACTCTAGTCTGCAAAACACAGATTTTTAGTTTTGGTTTGCGTGGGTTTATATATACAAATATATCCCTTTACAGATAAACTTCAGGTTTAAGAGTTTGTGGCAAATGTAATTACATTTGTGTATGAGTGTGCCTATTTTGAGAAGAAAAGACAAACCTTAGATCAATACAGAAATTTTTGAAAGTGTTGATCATTTACTAGGCAGATAAAACTTAATGGTTCTGAAGGCAAATTCTTTTCTCTTCTTTTAATTGAATTCATTTAGCTAAAACCTTATGGTCCCTTGACTCATAATTTCCATGGAAATCCTTTGTCTTTTTCTTGCCTGTTTCTTATGGCAGATGTAATATATAATTTTCTCATTTCAAGGTTTATGAAGTATTCTTTATATGATGTCCTATGGGATTATAAGGATGACTTTTATGAGATTGAATAGTGCTCAGAAAATAACTTTCAGATGTTAGTGTTTCTATAGTGTTTCAAGTTATATTCCATTGTTTTTCTTTTAATTGGAGAACTTCATTTAAGCCACGTTTTCTTTCATGATTGTTCTTTTGTAATGGACATAATGAAGTTTATTGAGCCAATTTGTTTATGTAAACAATAGGAGTCTTCATCCATCATGAGGTTGTTTTTACACATAAATGAACACACACAGGGCAGTGCTAGCTGTGTAACAGAAGCTCCGTAATTAGCAGTAAATATCCAGAACCCAGGGATTGTCATCTTTGTTTATTGAATTATGCCAAGCATCTAGAAAACTGACTTTACATATTATGCTTAAAAAATATGTATTGAATAAACAAATCTCAGTGAGAACCTCCTCAGATATCGAAGTTGGATAGGGACTTCTGTTTCAGAACCCTGTAAAGTTTGTTCATTCTGTGTCAAGGACAAAATGCAGCAAGAAAGAATCTCAAATGTAGCTTACAAATGGAAAAACAGCTTTGCTTTCTATGTGGTGTTCCCAATGCAGAGGAACACAGGCCAATGAGTCAGAGAACTTCTTGTGCAAAATGACAGAAAAACGTGTATGTAAGCAATCAGAACATCCTAAGCAGCCTTTGTACAGAGCCAAGCACTAGACATCTGCTTGCTGTGTCTAACGCCATATAGTCCCTGCAAGAACTCTATGAGATTCATCGTCCCACTTTTCAGAGGCATAGACAGATTGACAGAGCTGCTGTGATATTCTTAGTACACACCTAGTAGCTTGCAGAGCCACCACTGTGTCTTAAAGAAGATAGACACCTACTAAGTACCTGGCCCAGGAACTGTGGATTGGGGGTGAGGCACTGTTAGGAGCCCAGGAAAGTGGTAAAGGAGAAGGTGGCTCAACTTGAAAGTCCAGTACCAGAGGCTCATTCAGCTTCTCCCTTGTACCTGGCTGGGAGTATCTGCATAATTCTCATCTCAAGGTTTAGGGTAGACTTACTTTCATATGGAGTGGAAGAAGAAGAGACATATGTTCAATGACAGCACTGTGAACCGCTGGCAGATTAGGGGCTGGGACTTATACCAGGAAGCTCCTATTCTTCAGTCATTTGTGCATGTGGAGGACATACCTGTCCATGGTGAAGAAGGATCTAGGCTTCCAGAGATGTATGTGGGCTGCAACAGTGGCTTATGCCTGTAATCCCAGCACTTTGGGAGGCCGAGGCAGACGGATCACCTGAGGTGAGGAGATCAAGACCAGCCTGGCTAATATGGTGAAACCCTGTCTTTACTAATGATGCAAAAAATTAGCCAGGTGAAGTGGTGGGCACCTGTAATAGCAGCTACTCAGGAGGTTGAAGCAGGAGAATCACTGGAACCCAGGAGAAGGAGGTTGCAGTGAGCCAAGATTGCACCATTGCATTTTAGCCTGGGTGACAAGAGCAAATCTCCACCTGCAAAACAAACAACAACAACAAAGTTTTAAGTGGAGGTGGAGAATAATTAAGCCATTAACACCTTCAAAGCATCTTCATGATACTTTGTCATCTGTGGAGCAACAGCACCCACCTATATTAACAGCCTGTGTGAAGAGAATTATCCCAGTGAATCCTCATAAAATGACCTTGTTGTAGAGTTGGGAAAATTCTGAGTTTTGGAATATCAAATGTCTGCTCAACAGCACATAGATCAGAAGTTTGAGGCTGCAGTGATCATGAAAGCACCACTGCCCTCCAGCCTCAGTGACAGTGTGAGACCCTGTCTCTAATAAATAAATAAAGATACCAACACGAATAACAACAAATGCTGACGTCTATGCTGGTACCCCATAAGGTATTGTAGGATGCTGAGTGATGGTATGTCCTGTTGACCCCAGAACACTCTGCCCTGGCCCAAAGTGAGGACCAAGGAGAAGTACCCAGGAGCCAGCAACATCTCTGGGATTTATAAGAGGCAGAGAGGTGGTTCCGCAGAGTTCACAATCCTCCTTACTCCCAGTATCTACATGTAAAAGGGACGAGGGGAGAGGGAGCACTGGCTGAGTACAGGCAGCTATAGATTTTCCTTGTCCTCCATTCCCCCAACAGCCCAGAGAGAGGCATGGCTGCCAAGACAATCATTTGCAAAAACTGGGCGTCTCTATAAGAAGGGGTACTGACATTTTTTTCTTTACAGGTTTCTGCTTAGCCAGCATTATTCACCTGCATTGCGCCTTCCTGATCAGAGGAAAGGGGAAATGAAGAGAGACGGCAAGCAGGGACGAGGAGAGGCATGGAAGATGCTGCATTCTGAGCCCTGAGGGTGGCAAGAGAAAGTGTAGCTGTGCTAAAGGTGCCCACCGCAGCACCTAGTCCCAACAGGACAGACTCCGCTGACTGCCTTTTGTCAGCCCTTTATCTCTGCTTAAGTCTCTCTGGCCAGAGGAGTCCTTCCTGCTCACGTCTATAAGGCAAGCTGGAGGTAGGAGCCCAGGGAATTTTTAGCCCAAGGACACTTGGGAGCAGTCTGCAACTCATGCCAGATGGGAATGGGTGAATAAATACCCCAGCTCCCTCACCCCTAGGGTAGACGACACTGAGTTCGCCAGTAGGACGAAGCTCTAGTTGCCCACAGTGGTGAGATCATTTATTGGTCTCATTTTCTCCCTTCTCTTCTGGTGTTTCTCAGCATCACTTCCTAAAGAAAATGCACGCACTCCAATCTTTCTCTTGAGGTCTGTTTCTAGAGGAGCCCAATCTAGGAAGACAGACAACTTTCCCAGGTGTCAGCAGACACTGGAAAACACAGCTTGCTCGGTGGCCACACACAGAGACTCTGCTTCCTAAGCCACAATGCCTGAATTCCAGACATCAAAGATCTAAAAGGTTTTCCTTTAAACAGAGCAAATCTCAGGTTGAAGCAATGTTCAGAAACATAAATATCCAGAATTCGGGTGTGCAAATATCACTTTTGACTAAACACATTTTCTTCTTCCAGGCCCAAATCAAACATTCCTCTTCGGTGGGCAATCTGGCTTTGTAACGTAAGATACTGCACCCTGACAGGACCCAGAACTCTTCTCCATGAAATCCTAAGAGCACTTTAACTTGAATCTACCCCTTCCCAGAATGGCTCCATAAAATATCATCTTAATGGCAGCCTGGTATTGGATGCACCCTGCACACTGGGCACTTGAGCAGCCCGGGCACAGTCCTTGCCACGCCAGCTCATGAAATCATCACAACATCCAACCCGTAAGTGGCAGAGCCAAGTTTTAGACGCAAGTCTGTCCAGCTTAAATGGCTGAACGCTTTCCACCTTCCACCTTCCACCTCCCACCAGCCACCCAGAGTTTCTCAGAATGAGGTCCAGAACTCGCCTGCATTACAATCTCCCAGCTCATTGGCTCAAGTGCAGGTTCATGGGCCTCTCACCCAAGACATGGGAAATCAGAATCAGGGAGGCTGAAGTCTGGGAGCTTCCACAGTCACAGCTCCCAGGTGATTCTGATGCTTGTTAAAGTAAGAGAACCACCTGGGTAGTAGAAGCCCACCCCACCCCGGCCCCTGCACTGTTTGATATTCCTTGTTTACAGGTTCCTGAAAGGCTGCTTCTGCGTATCCAAGACTCTGCTTTCAAATTGCATCCTTTGTCACCGCCACCTTACACGGAGCCCAGATCATCACCACCTGTCACCTAAGAGACCACAGCAATTTTTCCTGCCTGGCACCTGTACTTCTTGTCTTTTGCTCTCCAACATTTTCTTATGAACATTCTCTCTTTTTCCTGTAGAAACAGGGTCTCATTATTTTGCCCAGGCTGGTCTCGAACTCCTGGCCTAAAGTGATCCTCCCACTTTGGCTTCACAAAATGTTGGGATTTTAGTCATGAGCCACCATACCCAGGTCTATATTTATTGATTTAGTTATTTATTGAGACAGGGTCTCACTCTGCCACCCAGACTGGAGGGCAGTGGAGCGTTCTCGGCTCACTGCAGCCTCTGCCTCCCGGGTTCAAGTGAGTCTCCTGCCTCAGTCTCCTGAGTGGCTGGGACTATAGTCATGCACCACCATGCCCAGCTAATTTTTGTATTTTTAGTAGAGATGGGGTTTCACCATGTTGGCCAGGCCAGTCTCGAACTCCTGACCTCAAGTGATCCTCCCGCCTCAGCCTCCCAAGATGCTGGAATTACATATGTGAGCCAGTGTGCTTGGCTGTGGCTTACATTCTCAACACTTTCAAATACACAGAGGCTTAAAGAATTGTACAGTGTGGTCGGGTGTGGTGGCTCACGCTTATAATCCCAGCACTTTGGGAGGCCAAGGTGGGAGATCACGAGGTTAGGCGATCAAGACCATCCACTAACATGGTGAAACCCCATCTCTACTAAAAATATAAAATATTAGCAGGTGTGGTGACACTTGCCTGTAGTCTCAGCCACTTGGGAGGCTAAAGTAGGAGAATTGCTTGAACACGAGAGGTGGAGGTTGCAGTGAGCTGAGATTGCACCACTGCACTACAGCCTGGGCGACAGAGCAAGACTCCATCTCAAAAAAAAAAAAAAAAGAAAAAAAAGAATCGTACAGTGCACTCTCCTAGACGCATCCCCTAGATTCTATAATGAACTGTTACTGATATTAACAATGCTATAATTATTTTTAAAATATGTTCTGTTTGCTTCATTCCTATCCATCTATCTATCACTCTATCTTTTTTGAATGCATTTCAAAATAAGTTGCTGACATTGGTACACTTCTCCATTGTCTTAGTCCATCCAGGCTGCTACAACACAAATACCATAAACTGGGTGGCCTGAAAACAACAGAAATTTACTTCTCACCCTTCTGGGGACTGGGAAGTCCAAGATCAAGGCACCAGCTGATTTCACATCTGCTGAGGGCCGTTCCTTATATATGGAACCTTTTGGCTTTGCCTCACATGGAGAAAGGGACAAGGCAACTCTCTAGAGCCTCTTTACAAGGTCACTAATCCCATTCATGATGGCTCTGCCCTCATGGCCTAATCACCTCCTAAAAGGCCCCACTTCTTAGTGCCATCACCTCAGGGTTAGGATGTCAACACATGAATTTAGGAAGCACTCAGACCACGGCACCCCTACACATTTCAGCAGGTGTATCATTAACCAGGGTTCAGTGTTTGTCCATGGTGGCGTTTCGTTGTTGTTGTTGTTTGAGATGGAGTCTCACTCTGTCACCAGGCAGAGTGCAATGGCACAATCTCAGCTCACTGCAACCTCTGCCTTCTGGATTCAAGTGATTCTCCTGCCTCAGACTCCCAAGTAGCTGGGACTACAGGTGCATGCCACCATGCCCGGCTACTTTTTGTATTTTTAGTAGAAACAGGGTTTCACCATGTTGGCCAGGATGGTCTCGATCTCTTGACCTTGTTATCTGCCCACCCTGGCCTCCCAAAGCACTGGGATTACAGGTGCGCGCCACTGCACCCGGTGTGGTGGGATTTTTTTTTTAGATTAAATTTATATACAGTGAAATGCACAAACTTTAGGAATACTGGATGAGTCTTGCCTAATGGATACAACTGTGTATGCTTCCTAATGCTCAGAAAGGTTCCACATGACCAGGGAGCATCTAATCTCTGCACTGCCCTTGCTCTTCCTTCCCCAAGCTACATGAACTCAACAGAAAATGAACTACCTACATTGTGGATATTTTTATGGCTTAAAAAATACACACACTGTTGGTCAAGAAGCCATCTGCACACCTGTGTTCATAGCAGTATTATTTACAATAGCCAAATGGTAGAAGCAACCCAAGTGTCCATTAATGGATGAGTGAATACATAAAATATGACACACATACACACACACACACAGAGGAATATTATTCAGCCTTAAAACAAAAAGGAAATTCAAACTCACGCTACAACACAGATGAACCTTGAAGACATTATCCTGAGTGAAACAAGCCAGTCACAAGAAAAATACTCTATGACTTTACTTACATGAGGTACCTAGAGCTGTCAAATTCATAGTAAGTAGAATGAAGGTTGCCAGGGGCTGGGGGGGAGAGGGAGATGGGGAGTTACTGATTAATGGATGTAGGATTTCCGTTTTGCAAGAGTTCTAGAGAGGGATGGTGATGATGGTCACACAACAATGTGAATGTACTTAACGTCCCCGAGCTGTACAGTCAAAAATGGCTAAGATGGTAAATTTCATGTTGTGTATATTTTCCCACAATTAAAACTAATAATTTTTTTTTTTAATTTCGAGACAGAGTTTCGCTCTTGTTGCCCAGGCCAGAGTGCAATGGTGCGATCTCAGCTCACCGCAACCTCCATCTCCCAGGTTCAAGTGATTCTTCTGCCTCAGCCTCCCAAGTAGCCGGGATTACAGGTGCCCACCACCACACCCAGCTAATATTTGTATTTTTAGTAGAGACAGGGTTTCACCATGTTGGCTAATAATTTTTTTAAAGACTTGAGCCTACACAGATTTCAATGGCTTTCAATCCATTCAGGTAAGCAGAATTTCTCTAAATGGCCAGTGTAATTTTATGTCTATGTCCATCCCCTCATCCCACTCACTCTATGGTCTTATTTCCATCATCTTCCAACCAACCTTAACATTGAGACCCCCATTAACTGCCTTTTCCTGAATGCCAAGATCAAAGATGCAGTCAGATGAGACATTGCAAGACAGATGGGATGTTCTGCCTGGAACCAGGAGGTGCCTATATGCTGGCCCCACAAACCACCGATTCATCTTCCATATGGGTTTTCCATGGAGAAAGTATACCTAGACCCTAAGAGTTAGCCCAGCCCCATACACCATTAGAATAGTCTGAAAATAAGAAACGGAATAGTTTTCTCTTATATACCATTACACAACTGCCTCCTTTCCTTCCCATTCCACTAATCAACAAACCAATTGGTGAAAGCAGATGTTAGCCTCTAATGAAAATCAGCAATCAGGCCGGCTGTACTGACTCACGTCTGTAATCCCAGAACTTTGAGGAGTCAAGGCAGGAGGATCTCTTGAACCCAGTGGTTTGAGACCAACCCGGGTAAGATAATGGGACTCCATCTCTACAGAAAAATAAAAAATTATCTGGGCGTGTTGTTGTACTCTTGTGGTATCACATGGTCCCAGCCATGAAAGGGTGAGGTAGGAAGATTGCTTAAGCCCAGGAGTTCAAGGGTGCATTGGGCTATGATTACACCACTGCATTCCGGCTTGGGTGACAGAACAAGACCCTGTCTCACAAAAAAAAAAGAAAAAAAAAGACAAGTTGCCATCCTAACCCTGACCCCTAGTATCTCAGAATGGGACCTTATTTGGAAATCAGGTCACTTCAGATGTAGTTATTTAAATTAAGATGAGGTCACACTGGAACAATTTGGGTGTTGAGACATGTTACGTTGTTGAGAAATGCTAAGTGTATGAATACGAAGAAATGCTGAGTGTATGATAGAATATGTTGTTTGCTAGCAAGAACGATGGCAAGGGAAACCTAGCTGCGCTGCCCCCCCACAAGTAGAAAACTACTTGGGGCGTTCCAAAGTAGCAGGACAATGTATCAGTATCATACACCGGTTAAAACAGTTCTTTAAGATACCTGACCCTGCCCCCGTGGCACTCCCTTATGGAGGATACTTTTTAGTTTGTCTGTGATCAGTGGTTAGTGGGCACCCACTGCCTACTTGGCATATTGTGTGTTATGGGAAAATACTGAACACTTGTTTGGTAATAATGATCACCTGTTCAGAGAGACTAACTGCAGGGGTCAGTGTCTACCCAGGGCCTTCAGCCCGGAATGCTGTCAGCCCACTGAGGCTCTCAGCTCGGAAGGCTGCTGGCCCCCTGGATAGCCCACTTTGCTGTTCTATCTGGGTGTCTGACTCAGCATTACCTGGGTGGGGGTCTCTACGGCCGAGCTGGTCTCAGTAGGTGGGTCCCAATTCAATATGACTGGTGTCCTTATAAGAAGAGAAGAGACACAGACACACACAGGGTAAAGATGGTCATGTAATGGTGGGGCAGAGATTAGAGTGACCAGTTCCAGCCAGGGAATTCCGAGGACTGCCTGCAACCACCAGAAGCAAGGAAGGGGCAAGGAAGGCTTCTCCTCTAGGTTTCAGAGGGAACACGGCCCTCCTAATGCCTTGACCCAGGACTCCTTGCCTCCAGGCCTCTGAGACAATAAATTTGTGTTGCTTTAAGTCACTCAATTTGTAGTGCTCTGTTATGGCAGCCCTGGCAACAAATCTACATCCAAATCCCCATCTCTGGCTCTGCTTCTAGGGAACCCAGCCAAAAACAACCAGCTTGGTCTTTTTTTCTCTCTCTCTCTCTCTTTTTTTTTTTTTGGCAGAACTTAATTTTTTTTAACTTTTAAGTTCAGGAGTACAAGTGCAGGTTTGTTACATAGGTAAACTTGTGCCATGGGGATTTGTTGTATAGATTATTTTATCACCCAGGTATTAAGCCTAGTACACACTAGTTTTTTTTCCTATCCTCTCTCCCTCTCACCCTATATCCTCTGAAAGGCCCCTCTCAGTGTGTGTGCTCCCTCTCTGTGTCCATGTATTCTCAGCATTTAGCTCCCACTTATAAGTGAAAACATTCAGTATTTGGTTTTCTGTTCCTGTGTTAGTTTGCTGAGGATAATGGCCTCCAGCTCCATCCATGTTCTTGCAGAGGACATGATCTTGTTCTTTTTCATGGCTGCATAGTATTCCATGGTATATATGCACCGCATATTCTTTATCTAGTCTATCACTCATGGACGGTTAGGTTGATTCCATGCCTCTCCTATTGTGAATAGTGCTGCAATGAATGTACCTGTGCATGTGTCTTTATAACAGAACAATTTATATTCCTTTGGGTATAAGCCCAGTAACGGGATTGCTGGGTCGAAAGGTATTTGTCTTTAGATCTTTGAGGAACTGCCACACTGTCTTCCACAATGGCTGAACTAATTTGCACTTCCACCAACAGTATGTAAGTGTTCCTTTTTCTCTACAACCTCACCAGCATTTCTTATTTTTGACTTTTTAATAGAAGCCATTCTGACTCCTGTGAGATGCTATCTCATTGTGGTGTTGATTTGCATTTCTCTAGTGATCAGTGATGAGCTTTTTTTCATATGATTGTTGGCAGCACGTAAGACGACCAGCACAGATTCCAGAGTAGGCACAAGCTGGGCAATAGGAGCACATTCCTCCCTCAGTCAGAGTCTCCAGTGCCTTTCTTTGTGTGAGCTTCTTGCCTCACCAAGTATGAGTCTGATGTTCAAAGAGAAATCCCCATACAGCATGACCTCCCTAGTGGATTTCACCACTTAAAACTTCCACCTAAAATACATTTGCTCCACAAATGTGAGCAAATAACATCTTGATCCACTCCAATGGTACAAGACCTGCTGTGTTGGAATTACTGAGAGATGGTACCTCAGTCTCCGATATGGTGCCAATTTTCAAGGGCAGTTTTGATCATTCTTAATGAGTCTTGGCAGCGTGCAGTAGCTCATACCTTTAATCTCAGCAAACTTTAGAAGGCCAAGGTGGGAGGATTGCTTGAGGCCAGCAGTTGGAGACCAGGTTAGGCAACATAATGAAACCCTTGTCTCTGCGAAATATTTATCTTTCTAAATTAACCAGGTGCAGGGGCATACAACTGTAGTCCTAGCTACTAAGGAGGCTGAGGTGGGAGGATCTCTTGTGCCCAGGAGTTTGGGGCTGCAGTGAGCTGTGGTTGCACCACTGCACTCCAGCCTGGGCACCAGAGCAAGACCCTGTTTCTAAAAAAATAAAAAATTAAATAATTCTAAAAAATCAAAATGAGTCCTGACTGCACATTTATTACCGCATGCAGCACACAGCATTGTGGCCTGCTGTTTGCCAGACTGTCTTTCCCAACAGAATGGAAGTTTCCTGCCACTAGGAATTGTATGGTATTGTTATTAATCCGACTAGAGATGCCAGGTATATAATAGGACCTCAAGGAAAACAGAACGAAGGGATGAGCAGATCAGAGAAGAAAAAACAAAGAATAATAAAAAGGGGTGAAGAGAAGGAAAACAAATATCTTTTCTTTTTTGAGATGGAGTCTCGCTCTGTAACCCAGGCTGGAGTGCAGTGGCACGATCTCAGCTCACTGCAACCTCTGCCTCCCAGGTCCCGGTTCAAGCTATTCTCCTACCTCAGCCTTCCAAGTAGCTGGGATTACAGGCACGAGCCACCATGCCCGGCTAATTTTTCTATTTTTTAGTAGAGATGGTGTTTTACCATATTGGCCAGTCTGTTCTTGAACTCCTGACCTTGTCATCCGCCCACCTCGGCCTCCCAAAGTGCTGGGATTACAGGTGTAAGCCACAGCGCCCAGCCAAAAACAAATATCTTAAGGGTCCAGATGACGCTTCCAAAAACTACTTTGAACAGTACTAAGAAAACACTCATCATCATCAGGAATGAGAGACAGAAGGCATTTACAGCCAGGATTTAAGAGTCAAACCCACAGTGAAAGGCATTAACAGCTACTACCTTGCTGACAGCAGCAGCAGCAAGGCTGGAAGCCCCAGTGTGACAGACCAGAGTGTAAATCAGATGAGCAATCAGAGCAGCTGACCTGCCTGAAATAGTTCAACTTTATACACACTTTGTTGTTTTATCTTTTTAGAGATAATGCCTTACTCTGTTGCCCAGGCTGGAGCGCACTGGTACAATCATAGCTCATTGCAGCCTCAAACTCCTGGCCTCAAGCAGTCCTCCTGCCACAGCCTCTCAAGCAGATGGGACTACAGGCACATGCTACCATGCCTGGCTAATTTTTTTTTTTTTTTTTAATGTTTTGTAGAAATAAGATGTTACTATGTTGCCCAGGCTGCTCTCGAACTCCTGGGCTCAAGCCATCCTCCCACCTCAGCCTCTCAAAGTGCTGGGATTACAGGTGTGAGCCATTGCACTCAGCCCTATGCACATGAATACTTTCAATTCACAGAGGCACTCAAAGGTCCCCATGGAACTAAGGCATGGACTGCAGCTCTATCAAGGGTGAGGAGCCAGCCCTCGCTCTGGGAGAAACCTGCTCCAGCAGTGACATGAAACAGGCCCTGCTGTCCCTCTTCAGATGTAAGGGAGACGGCAGCCCTGAGATTAGTTCAGCTCAGGAGACGGCCAGCTCCTCTGCTGCAAGAAGGCTCCGCATCAGGAGTGATGGGAAACACTCCCAGCCTCTTGTCTGCCCAATCAGATATTCACCAGATGTGATTACTGCTTAGTGTACTGGAAGACGATGTGTCACAGGCTCACTCCGAATGGGTTCACAGTGGAAGACGTCCGCTCCTGACAACTGGGGCTGCCACTGTGGAGAGCTTGCCACCCACCAGGCCCTTCAACAGGGTTATCTGGTCCACTCCTCACCTCACCGCTGTAAGGTGAGGTGAGGGAGCAGAGGGGTCCAGCAAAAGGTAGGCAGTGGGGGGAAGGTTGCAGATTGGACCCAAAGCCATTTTCTCTGCATGTCACCAAATGCTCCCAATGGAAAGGTAACTTTTTTTTTTTTTTAAGAGACAAGTTCTCGCTCTGTCACCCAGGCTGGAGTGAGCTGCAGTGAGCACAGTGGCTCAACCATAGCTCACTACAGCCTCGAACTCAGGCCTCAAGAGATCCTCCTGCCTCAACCTCCCAAGTAGTTGGGATTACTGGTATGCACCACCATGCTTGGCTAATTTTTAAATTATTTTTTGTAGTGATGAGGTCTCACTGTGTTACCCAGGCTGGTCTCAAACTCCTGGACTCGAGCAATTCTTTGAAACTCCAGTGACATGGCAGGAGGTCTTAGCTACAAAGGTGACACTTGGTTCTCCTGCCTCAGCCTCCCAAAGTGCTGGGATGACAGGCGTGAGCCACAGCGCCTGGCCTGGAAGGCAACTCTTGTTGATCTCATGGTGGTCAAAGCCCCCTCCCCTGTTTCTTCATCTCCAGTAGCTGTTCCTACACCAGCACAGGACAGGCAGAAAAGGAAGAGAAGAGGAGGGAGGGAGGGAGAAAGAAAGAAAGGGAGGGAGGAAGGAAGCAGGGAAAGAAGGGAGGGAATGAATGAAGAGAGAAGTGGGAAGGAGTGGCTGGGTCTTTTCCTTTCCTTGGGCTCCCCACGTCCTTCTACCCACAGTGGGTGGACAGTTGTCCTCTAATATGAAGGAATGCCCAACAGCCGACTGGAGACTGGTCCATGGGTGGCTTCCCAAGCAGCCAATCACATTTCCCTGGCCTGGACATGGGGAAGGAAGCCAATCTAACAGGGAGAGAGGAAAGAAGGAAAGAAAAGAAGGAAAGGAAGGGAGGGAGGGAGGTGGGAGGAAGGAAAAGGAGAGGACAGAGAGGGAGGAAGGGAGGGAAGGAGGGAGAAGGAAACAGAGGGAGGAGGGAAGGAGAAAAGAAGGGAAGGAGGAAAGGAGGGAAGAAGGGAGGAAACCAAACTGCAGTGATATGGCAGGAGGACAGCTGCAAAGGTGACACCTGAGCCTCCACTTAAAGGAGGTGAGGTGTGCAGACATCCAGATTCTCTGTATCTCCAAGTCTTCCACTGCGAGAAGTAGAAAAGTTCCTCTATAAAGTTTCCTTTCTTGTTAAAGAATAAATCATAAGTGTGCTAATAACTCTTTGTTAAGCCCTATCCCATGTAGCTGTTAAACATGCCATGCTTACAGGCACGTAGTATCTTCTATGTCCTGGTACTTTAACCAAAATATCTGTGCTGGATGTGCACACAGGCATGTCTCAGCTTGCAGCCTATGCCCCTTGCCTGTTTAAAAATGTTTTGTTAGTCAATTGGCTTTTAGATTGTGAGGTCTGGCTCCAGCCAACAGAGATCAGACACAGCAGTAAAGATGACCCCCAAATGCGTAAGGGATAAATATGTCTGCTTTTCCTTTATTCATTGTACTCTCATGGCAAGATGGCTAGCGAGAGTACCTTTCCTGCAGTCTAGGAAGTGAAAATTGCTTGCTGACAGACCCTTTGTCTCTGTGCTGATTTTTTTCTTTGCGGCACCGAGCATCTGTTTCCAACATCCACTGAAGTTAAGAATGGAGTTTGGGAAGATAGAATTTGTTAAGTCTAGTGGGTCTCCCTCATTAAACTAAGTTTCTAGCTGGGTGAGATGGAGCAACTCTTTGAAACCCTGGTGACATCGAGTATCAAGGAAGACACACAGGAAGCACCCATGATTCTGACTATGTGATGGGAAGGAAGATCAGCCAAGAGGAATGGCACAGTGCTGGTTAGGGTCCTGGCTGACACTGCTAACACCCTGCCCCTCTATGTCCTTGCCCTCCCCACATCACTGCTCACAGCCTGGCGTCCAGCTGCCAGCTCCTGTGGTACTCTGTATCTGTGGAGGTCACAGGTGGCTTTACCTGCCACCACATCAGGCCAGAGTGCCAGGGCATTAACCTCCTTGCCTCCCACTGTCCTCATCCAATGGCCAGGAGGAACTAGTGTATAAATACCCCAGCTCCCTCCCTGCACCCTGTAACATGTGCTTTGCATGGGCTCCCAGCTTCCCCAGCAGGCTTAAGGTCCAGCTGCCCCCCAGAGGTGGCCAGTCAGTTGAATAAACACATCTCTATGTGACTTCCTCACTCCCTTCTGGTGTTTCCTACTGATGTCACCTCCCTCACAAATGACTTCCTGTGTCTGAGGGTCTCCCTCCTGGAAAATCCAAACTAAGAGAGGAATAAATCTATCTTAGAAGATATGCACACATCCCACACACACATTGACAGTGAAACAGTCCCTCTTGTCCTAATGTTTAAAACCTGCAGCCCAAGAAATTACCTAATGGGTCTGATCTCTGCAATATGGGTGATGATTACACTAAAAGCCCAGACTTCACCACCACACAACATTACCCATGGAAAACTGCACTTATACCCCTAAATCTACAAAAATAAAAAATTTAAATCATTTTAAAAATGAAAAATAACTAAGCCAAGCATCCCCAAATGTGAAACTGGGTTATCAAATCCCTGGCCAGCAGGGCACAGCTTTTTTTTTTTTTTTTTTTTTTTTTTTGAGACCAAGTCATGCTCTGTTGCCCATGCTGGAGTGCCACGATGCAGTCTCAGCTCGCTGCAACCGCCGCCTCCCAGGTTCAAGCGATTCTCCTGTCTCAGCCTCCCAAGTAGTGGGGATTACAGGTGCCCGCCTCCAAGCCTGGCTAATTTTTGTATTTTTAGTAGAGACAGGGTTTCACCGTCTCAAACTCCTGACCTTGTGATCTGCCCACCTCAGCCTCCCAAAGTGCTGGGATTACAGGTGTGAGCTACTGCATCCAGCCTTCAGACCACAGTTTTGAGAAGCACCTCAATATGTTTGGTAGAAATGAATCGTGCCTGCATCCACAGGACTGTGGCCCCCAGTGGGGAGGGGCTAGATAGGCCTCTGCCTGGCTAGGTCTTTTCCTTTCCTTGGGTTCCCCATGTCCTTCTACCCACAGTGCGTGGACAGTTATCCTCCAAGATGCAGGAATGCCCAATAGCAGACAGAGACACAGCCTGGTCCGTGGGTGGCTTCCTGAACAGCCAACCATATTTCCCTGGGCTGGACAGGGGGAAGGAAGCCAGTCTAACAGTTGGCTTGAAAAACATCCATGCATCATCCTGCTGTCCAGCCTTCACTTTTTCCCTCAAAATCAATTTCTGAATGTCAAAATGATTGATAGCTTCATACTCTGCGCAATCATTCTCCTTATTAAATAACTCAGCATCAATGATTTTAAAGAGGTTTCCAGAGTGATGGTGATATATCTGATAACTTTTCACAGAATGACACAAGTGATGCACGTAAAAACTAGTGACATCTAAATAAGCTCTAGGTGAGTTACCAATGTCTATTTCCTGATTGTATAAGACATTATCACTGGAGGATGCTGAATCCAGAGGACACACGAACTCTCTGTTATTTTTTGCAACCTCCTGTGAGTCAAAAATTACTTCAAAACAAAAAGTTTGGCCAGGCACAGTGTGGCTCATGCCTGTAATCCCAGCACTTTGGGAGGCTGAGGTGGGTAGATCAGGAGGTCAGGAGATCGAGACCATCCTGGCCAACATGGTGAAACCCCATCTCTACTAAAAATACAAAAATTAGCTTGGCGTGGTGGCATGTGCCTGTAGTTCCAGCTACTCAGGAGGCTGAGGCAGGAGAATCACTTGAACCCAGGGGGCAAAGGTTGTGGTGAGCCGAGATCGCATCACTGAACTGCAGCCTGGTGACAGAGCAAGAATACATCTCAAAAAAGTAAAAATAAAAAGATAAACAGTTTTAAAAATTCAAAAAATCTCTTTTAAACCATACAGTAAAAATAATCACTTTTTTAAAAAAACTCCCAGGAGGAGACACCACAAACTCACCCCTTACCTGAGAACTGGGAATCAGCGCCTTCCACCAGTGCCCACCTTTGACCAGGTCAACTTCACACAAAGGCACGGAAACTTTCCCAATGACACAGTGGTGGGAGAACTTATCAAAATCCACCACAGTCAGGAGCAGGGTCCTCCTCTGGGCTTCCAGGAAGGGGATCTCAAAGGTGTAGCGCTCCTCAAACACGGGCTTCTGGGTCTTGCGTTTGATGCCAGTCTGCTTCGAGTTCTTCTGGTCTGGCAGGAAACAGATCTTGACGTAGGGGTTGGAGTGTGCCATGTCCTGGCGAGAGCCGTCGTGGGAGATGGGAGGTGGCAGGTCCCTGACCTCGATCACGCGCATGGTGAGGTGGTTGTGCAGAAGGTCGTACTGGGTGCTGAAGTGCAGCATGCCCAGCTGGTACTTGGTCAGGATCTCCTCGTCCATTAGAGAGTCCACGTCGTTGCTGTTGGAGTCAAGGGAGTACAGGTGGGGTTCGAACTTCCTGAAATAGTTGTCGGGGGTATAGGTCCGTCTGAGCACCGAAGGCTGGATGGGCTCCTTCTTGGAGCTGAGAACGCCAAACTCGATGGGTTGAATATCGATGAGTGGAGAGCTGGGACGTCTCGACTCAAGACCTGAGAGCTACCAGAAATAACAGTGAAGACCGCTATGTATGGGCCGACCTGGGCCACTTTACAGGTGAGCAGATTCTTGCATTGTTTACTCTGCTTCAAAATAATCTTTGCCACCTTTTTCCACACTCTAAAATACTCACTGATTCTGTGACAGACAGTAGGGTGGCACTATTGTCACCACTGCCATTATCACAGCAGCCAGGTGCCAGGCACTGCTCTAATGGACTGTGTACATTACATCACTTCATATGTACGATCATAATCTCCACATCCCCTTGAATTCTTAGATAATTACTATTATCTCCACTTTACAGATGAGGAAACAGAAGCTTTAAGTAACTTTCCGAAGGTCACACACTTGCAAGTGGAGGAGCCAGGGGTCAGGCTGGCCACGCTGGCCCCAGAGTCTGGCTGTAACCATTATCCTATGATGCCTCCACTTTACGAGAGGGAGCTCTGGGACCAGAGTGTCTGGGTGGAATTCCAACTCAACCACTTACTCACTACTCGTCACTACTCATGTACTCATTACCAGTGAGCCATGTGACTCCGGGCATATTATTTTAACTCTCTGGGACTCCATTTTCCCATCAGTAAAACAAACTCAATAATAGCAGCCACCTCAAAGAATGTGGTGAAGATTCACTGAGCCGGGGCATGGAAATGGTATGGTGCAGGATGTGCTCGTAGCCGCAGACTAATAAATGGGAACGATTATACTTCAAGGTTCAGATTCAAACCTCATCGCTTACAGGCAGCCTCTCTCCCTTCCATGAACCAGCCAAGTCTGTTGATCCCAAGTTCATCATTCTAATATATGCACATCCCTCTCTTGTAGCAATGAGCCCGTGGCATTCTTGCTAACTGCCCACACAGCTGTCTTTCTGAGACATTTGCCTGAGGCATGGGAGGTACTCTGATAGATGTGAGCTAAATGGAAATCACCTGTGTTCAGAGCTGGGCATGAGACTTAGAAATCAGCTAGACCCACACTGTCCACAGGAAGATAATGCAAGCCAGAAATGTAAGCCGTACATGTAACTTAAAATGTTCTGGCAGCCACGGCTTTTAAAACATACAAAAAAAAAAGGGCAAAATTAATTTAATTTAATTTAATTTATTTATTTTGAGACGGAGTCTTGCTCTGTCGCTCAGGCAGGGGTGCAGTGGTGCGACTTCGGCTCACTGCAACCTCCCCCTTCCAGGTGCAAGTGATTCTCATGCCTCAGCCTCCCAGGCAGCTGAGACTACAGGTTGTACCACCATACCCAGCTAATTTTTGTATTTTTAGTAGAGACAGGGTTTCATCATGTTGGCCAGGATAGTCTTGAACTCCTGGCCTCAAGTGATCCACCTGCCTCGCCCCTCCAAAGTGCTGGGATTACAGGCGTGAGTCACTGTGCCCAGCCTGCAAAATTAATTTTAATATTTTATTTAACCCATTATATCCAATATAAAATCATTTCAACATGGAACCAATATAAAAATATTTAAGTGAGATATTTTAAATTCGCTTTTTTTTTTGAGACAGGGTTTCACTTTTGTTGCCCAGGCTGGAGTGCAGTGGCATGATCTCAGCTCATTGCAACCTCCGCCTCCCAGGCTCAAGCGATTCTCCTGCCTCAGCCTCCGAAGCAGCTGGGATTATGGACATGCACTACCATGCCTGGCTAATTCTATATTTTTAGTAGAGAAGGGGGTTTCACCAGGTTGGCCAGGCTGGTCTTGAACTCCTGACCTCAGGTGATCCCCCTGCCTCAGCCTTCCAAAGTGCTGGGATTACAGGCATGAGCCACTGCACCTGGTCTCTTTTTTTTTTTTCTTACTGTCTTGAAAGTGCAGTACGTATTTTGCACTTACAGAATATCAGTAACATTCAGTCTTGTACTCAACAAGGTGCTCAACAGCTACATGTGGCTGGTGATTGTTATATCAGACAGCACAGATCTAGACCAGCCCTCTCATTTCACAGATGGGAAGACTGAGGCCTAAATAGAAGCCCAATGCTCCCTCTGTTTTTCACTATTTCATGCCCTTGAACTCTTTTTTTTTTCCTATTTTTTATTTCCCCTCTCCCCCAGGGAAGATTCAACACCAATGATCTCCACCTGAATGAATTATTTCACCCATTTTAAGCTTCTCCATCGGTTTTGTGAATTTCCGATACTGGCTCACAGAGAGCAGAGATACTTTTGTGAAGCAGAAGGAGATTGGGAGTCTCTGGGTATTTATCCTCTTTTCTCTCCTCCTGACCCAAATTATGCCATTTGGTCAAACACATATGCCTCACAGCAGAGTGGACAAATTGGGTGGCCAACTTTGACAGCCACACATACAGTTCATTTAGGCTTAAAAGTAAGAATGTTTCATATTTTTTAAAAAAATCCCAGATTGCCAATATCTCTTTAAAAAAAAATCAGACAATACTGAGAGCCCTATGTCATACAGCTACCATTGGCCAGAGCTGAGTAACAGCCACCCTGCCCCTCTTTCAATGGGACATTAGCTTTTCAACTGGCCAGTCTCCACCCTGCCCTAGTAACTCTCCAGACAGAGCAGCAGCTGCCATTTGTCACTGCACTCAGGCAATGTTTATCTCTATTCAACCTCTGCACTTGGCCACTGATGCAATGCGCCTGGCCCCCAAAGTCACCAGAATTGACAAGCTCTCCTATGTAATATAACCACAATCATCTTTCAGAATCTGAAATGATATACACTGACAATGTTAATCAATTCAGCCAATTCAATCAAACCCAAAATTAATAAAAGCAAAATTCAATCAAAATGATTGCTTTTAATTAAACTCAGCAGCAATCAGGTGCAATGCCCTCCTCTGTCACACTGTCATTATCTCTCTCTTTCTCCAGGACTGTCACCCCACTCTGCCGCCCTCCTCCACCAACAACCCTGCCCTTCATGATATGACTCTCCTTGGGAGAGTGTCTGGGAAAGCCAGCCAGGGCCCCCAGATAAGCACAGCAGAGACACTTACTCGAAATCCTCCGCGTCAGGCTGTATGTGGACTTGGATGTGTCTGAAGATGAGCATCTTCCATCTGGGGAATTGGTCCGTGGGGTCAGCGGGACTTTGCTGGCCATGTGGACAGAGTTGCCATCCTTGTCACTGCTCTGGCTGGCCATCCTATAGGAAAGGAATAGGTCTCAATGGCTGTCCAGGAATTCCCAGGGACTGACATCTACATTCCTTGGGGTTAAGACACACGATGAGGAGGGGAATCCAATATGGCCAAGCAGGAGCAGCTCTGGATTGCACCTCCCAGCGACAGCATGGAGGGTGAGTGGACGCTGCATTTCCAGATGGATTTTTATTGTCCACAGACCAGGAGATTCCCAGGCAGAGGAGCGCCATGGGTCTCCAGCATAGCTGTTTCGGCTGGCATGCTGGTCTCCACATAAGAAACTCACACGGGTCCGGGCACCCTTTCAGCTGGTGACTGGAGCACCTGGGAGACAGAGTTGCCGTTCAACTGATAAAAAGGGGACTGAAATAGGGAGCCAGGCCAGGCAATTCCTAGGAGAAAAAGTGCCCAGCCAGCACAGCGCATCTCCACACAAAATCTCACACAAATCCAGGCGCCTTTTCAACAGGTGACTGGAACACCTGGGAGACAGGGTCACCCATTCAACTGATAAAAAGGGGGCCGAAACACGGAGCCAGGCCAGGAGATTCCCAGGTCGAAAAGTGCCATGAGCCCCTAGTGCGGCTGTTTCAGCCAGCGCAGTGGGTCTCTGCACAAGAACTCACACAAATCCAGGGGCCATTTCAACTGGTGACTAGAACACCTGGGAGACAGAGTCACCCATTCAACTGAAAAAAAGGGGTCTGAGGCAGGGAGTCAGGTGATTAGGCACGGCCAGTACCATCCCCACAAACACCAGCAATCTGAAATGCTCTGGACTGAGAGTTTCACAGCAAGCACAGCTGAACCCAGGATGGTCCAGCTCTGTGGGGGAGGGGTGTCCACCATTACCGAGGCAGTCCACCACTATGGAGGTAGTCCGCCATTGCTGAGGCAGCCCACCATTGCCGAGGCAGCCCACCATTACAGAGAGAGTCCGCCATTACAGAGGTGGGCCGCCATTGCAGCTGGGCAGAGCCCACAGCAGCTCAGCAAAGCCTCTGCAGGCAGACAGTGACTAGGCTGCCTCCCCACTGGGCAGGGCAGCCCTGAAAAAGGGCAGCAGCATGACAGAAACTTATAAATAAAGCCCTACCTTCCCGGGACAGAGCACCTGGGGAAAAAAAAAAAAAAGGCTGTTATGAGTTCCGCCACAGCAGACCTAAAAGTACCTGCCCAGCAACTCTGAATGGAACAACGGAGCTCACAGCTCAGCACCTGAGCTCCTACAAAGGACAGACTGTCTCTTCAAGCAGCTCCCCAATTCCCGTATATCCAAAGAGTCACCTCATAAAGAAGAGCTCAGACTGACATCTGGTGGTATCCTTCTGGGACAAAGAGAGCAGAAGAAGAAACTGGCAGCAACCCTTACTGTTCTGCAGCCACCACAGGTGATTCTCCAGGCAAGCAGGGTCTGGAGTAGACCTCCAGCAGTCCTACAGCAGAGGGGCCTGACTGTTAGAAGGAAACTAAAAAACAGAAAGAAATAACTTCATCATCAACAAAAAGGAAGTCCACTCAGAAACCCCATCTGAAAGTCACCAACTACAAAGACGACAGGTGGATAAATCCACAAAGATGGGAAGAAACCAGCACAAAAAGGATGAAAACACCCAAAACCAGAACGCCTCTCCTCCTCTAAGGGATCAAAACTCCTCACCAGCAAGGGAACAAGGCTGGATAGAGAATGCGTGTGATGAATTGACAGGAGCAGGCTTCAGAAGGTAGGTAATAAGAAACTTCGCTGAGCTAAAAGAACATGTTCTAACCCAATGCAAAGAAACTAAGAACATTGAAAAAAGGTTTGATGAAATGCTAACGAGAATAAATAGCTTAGAGAGGAACATAAATGTATTGACGGAGCTGAAAAACACAACATGAGAACTTAGCAAAGCATACACAAGTTTCAACAGCTGAATCGACCAAGCAGAAGAAAAGATATCAGACGTCGAAGATCAACACAATGAAATAAAACAAGAAGGCAAGATTAGAGAAAAAAGAGTAAAAAGAAACAAACAAAGCCTCCAAGAAATTTGGGATTATGTGAAAAGACCTAATGTACATTTGATAGGTGTACCTGAATGTGACTGAGAGAATGAATCCAAGCTGGAAAACACTCTTCAGGAGTGTTTCCAGGAAAACTTCCACAACCTAGCAAGGCAGGCCAACATTCAAGTCCAGGAAATACAGAGGAAATACAGAGAACACCACAAAGATATTCCTCAAGAAGAGCAACCCCAAGGCACATTATCATCAGATTCACTAGGGTTGAAATGAAGGAGAAAATGCTAAGGGCAGCCAGAGAGAAAGGTCGGGTTACCCACAAAGGGAAGCCCATCTACTCACAGCAAATCTCTCAGCAGAAACCCTACAAGCCAGAAGAGAGTGGGGCCAATATTCAACATCCTTAAAGAAAAGAACTTTCAACCTAGGATTTCATATCCAGCCAAACTAAGTTTCATAAGCGAAGGAGAAATAAAATCCTTTACAAACAAGCAATTACTCAGAGATTTCATCACCACCAGGCCTACCTCACAAGAGCTCCTGAAAGAAGCACTAAACACAGAAAGGACCAACCAGTACCAGCCACTCTGAAACATACCAAATGGTAAAGAGCATCAACACAATGAAGAAACTGCATCAACTAACAGGCAAAACAATCAGCTAGCATCAATACGGCAGGATCAAATTCACACATAACAATATTAACCCTAAATATAAATGGGCTAAATGCTCCAATCAAAAGACACAGACTGGCAAATTGGATAAAAATATACATGCACCCAATACAGGAGCACCCAGATACATAAAGCAAGTTCTTAATGACTTACAAAAAGACTTAGACTCCCACACAATAATAGTGGGAGACTTGAACACCCCACTGTCAATATTAGACAGATCAACAAAACAGAAAATTAACAAGGATATCCAGGACTTAAACTCAGACCTGGACCAAGCAAACCTAATAGACATTTACAGAACTCTCCACCCCAAATCCACAGAATATACATTCTTCTTAGTACCACATCACACCTACTCTAAAATTGACCACATAATTGGAAGTAAATCACTCCTCAGCAAATACAGAAGAACAGAAATCATAACAAACAGTCTCTCAGACCACAGTGCAATCAAGTTAGAACTCAGAATTCAGAAACTAACTCAGAACCGCACAGCTTCATGGCAACTGAACAACCGGCTCTTGAATATTGACTGGATAAACAATGAAATGAAGGCAGAAATAAAGATGTTCTTCGAAACCAACGAAAATGAAGACACAACATACCAGAATCTCTGGGACACATTTAAAGCAGTGTCTAGAGGAAAATATATAGCAATAAATGCCCACATGAGAAGCAAGGAAAGGTCTAAAATTGACACCCTATCACCAAAATTGAAAGAGCTAGAGGAGCAAGATCAAAAAAACTCAAAATCTAGCAGAAGACAAGAAATAACTAAGATCAAAGTAGAACTGAAGGAGATAGAGACACAAAAAACCCTTCAAAAAATCAATAAATCCAGGAGCTGGTTTTTTTGAAAATATCAACAAAATAGACCGCTAGCCAGATTAATAAAAAAGAAAAGAGAGAAGAATCAAATAGATGCAATAAAAATGATAAAGGGGATAACATGACAGATTCCACAGAAATACGAACCATGATCAGAGATTATTACAAACAACTCTATGCACATAAACCAGTAAATCTGGAAGAAATGGATAAATTCCTGGACACTTGCATCCTCCCAAGCCTAAACCAGGAAGAAGTGAAAACCCTGAATAGACCAATAACAAGGGCTGAAGTTGAGGCAGCAATTAATAGCCTACCCACCAACAAAAGCCCAGGTCCAAATGGGTTCACAGCTGAATTCTACAACATACAAAGAAGAGCTGGTACCACTCCTTCTGAAACTATTCCAAACAATCCAAAAAGAGGGAATCCTTCCCAAATCATTTTATGAGACCAACATCATCCTGATACCCAAACCCGGCAGAGACTCAACAAGGAAAGAAAACTTCAAGCCAATATCCATGATGAACATAGATGCAAAAATCTTCAATAAAATACTGGCAAACTGATTGCAACAGCACATCAAAAAGCTTATCCATCACGATCAAGTAGGCTTCATCCCAGGGATGCAAGTCTGGTTCAACATACGCAAGTCTATAAACATAATTCACCACATAAACAGAACCAAAGACAAAAAACCACATGTATCTCAATAGATGCAGAGAAGACGTTTGACAAAATTCAACAGCCCTTTATGCTAAAAACTCTCAATAAACTAGGTATTGATGGAACATATCTCAAAATAATAAAAGCTATTTATGACAAACCAACAGCCAATATCATACTGAATGGGCAAAAACTGGAAGCATTCCCTTTGAAATCTGGCACTAGACAAGGATGCCCTCTCTCACCACTCCTATTCAACATAATATTGGAAGTTCTAGCCAGAGCAATTAGGTAAGAAAAAAAAAAGGGTATTCAATTAGGAAAGCAGGAAGTCAAATGGTCTCTATTTGCAGACGACATGATTGTATATCTAGAAGACCCCATTGTCTCAGCCCAAAATCTCCTGAAACTGATAAGCAACTTCAGCAAAGTCTCAGGATACAAAATCAATGTGCAAAAATCACAAGTATTCCTATACACCAATAACAGACTTAAAGAGAGCCAAATCAAGAACGAACTGCCATTCACAATTGCTACAAAGATAATAAAATACCTAGGAATACAACTAACCAAGGATGTAAAGGACCTCTTCAAGGAGAACTACAAACCACTGCTTAAGGAAATAATGGAGGACACAAACAGATGGAAAAACATTCCATGCTGATGGTTAGGAAGAATCAATATTGTGAAAATGGCCATACTACCCAAAGTAAGTTACAGATTCAATGCTATCCCCATCAAGCTACCAATGATCTTCACAGAACTGGAAAAAAACCCTTAAACTTCATATGGAAGTAAAAGAGAGCCCGCATAGCCAAGTCAATTCTAAGCAAAAAGAACAAAGCAGGAGGCATCACACTACCTGACTTCAAACTATACTACAAGGCTACAGTAATCAAAACAGCATGGTACTGGTAACAAAACAGAGATATAGACCAATGGAACAGAACAGAGGCCTCTGAGGTAATGCCACACACTTACAACCATCTGATCTTTGACAAACCTCACAAAAACAAGCAATGGGGAAAGGATTCCCTGTTTAATAAATGGTGCTGGGAAAACTGGCTAGCCATGTGTAGAAAGCAGAAACTGGACCCCTTCCTGACACCTTACACCAAAATTAACTCCAGATGGATTAAAGACTTAACCATAAGGCCTAACACCATAGAAACCCTAGAAGAAAACCTAGGCAAAACCATTCAGGACATAGGCATAGGCAAGGACATCATGACCAAAACACAAAAACCAGTGGCAACAAAAGTCAAAATAGACAAATGGGACCTAATTAAACTCCACAGCTTCTGCACAGCAAAAGAAACAGTCATTAGAGTGAATCGGCAACCAACAGAATGGGAAAACATTTTTGCAATCTACCCATCTGACAAAGGGCTAATAGCCATAATCTACAAAGAATTAAAACAGATTTACAAGAGAAAAACAAACAAGCCCATTCAAAAGTGGGTGAAGGATATGAACAGACACTTTACAAAAGAAGACATATATGAGGCCAACAAACATATGAAAAAATGCTCATCATCACTGGTCATTAGAGAAATGCAAATCAAAATTACATTGAGATACTAACTCACACCAGTTAGAATGGCGATCATTAAAAAATCTGGAGACAACAGATGCTGGAGAGGATGTGGAGAAATAGGAACGCTTTTACACTGTTGCTGGGGGTATAAATTAGTTCAATCATTGTAGAAGATACTGTGGTGATTCCTCAAGGACCTGGAAATAGAACTTCCATTTGACACAGCAATCCCATTACTGGGTATATATCCAAAGGATTATAAATCATTCTATTATAAGGACACATGCACACGAATGTTCATTGCAGCACTATTTACAATAGCAAAGACTTGGAACCAACCCAGATGCCCATCGATGATAGACTGGACAGGGAAAGTCTGGCACATATACACCATGGAATACTATGCAGCCATAAAAAACAATGAGTTCGTGTCCTTTGTAGGGACATGGATGAAACTGGAAACCATCATTCTCAGCAAACTGGCACAAGAACAGAAAAAACACTGCATGTTCTCACTCATAGGTGGGTGTTGCACAATGAGAACACATGGGCATAGGGAGGCTAGCATCACACACTGGGGTCTGTGGGGGGACAACTACAGGAGGGACAGTAGGGGGTGGGGAGTTGGGGAGGGATAACATGGAGAGAAATGCTAGATATAGGTGATGGGGAGGAAGGCAGCAAATCACATTGCCATGTATGTAACTATGCAATAATCTTGCATGTTCCCCAAAACCTAAAACGCAAGAAAATATATGTTAAAAAAAAAAGACCCACGATGAAATGATTCTCACACCCATTTTATGCAACATGGAATAATGCAAATTTGAAATACTGTGGTGTCCTTAAAGGCTCAACAACGTCTTGCTTTTTGCACAAAATGTGAAATGATATTAAGAAATATTCCCCAATTTAGAACAATCTGTCAAGAACTTGTATAATTTCAAAGCTGGGGTTGGGCAGAGAGCTGTGTATACTTCGGCTGTCGCCATGTGAGGGCGCCACTTTGGCTCAGCGAAGCCCGAGACCTGTCAATCTCCAGTCTGGAGTGAACAGTCTGGTTGTTTCACAGGCATCTAAACTTCTGCTTTTGGTTACAAGTCTTCTGCTATTTCAACAGCCACTGTGTCTAAAATTTAAGATCTTTTAAAAATACCCGATAACAATATCACTCAAGGGTTCTTTGTGTGGCAGAAATGGTCCTGAAAACCAACGATTTCTGAACAGAAGTTTGATGTAAAGAAACAGCTATAAATTAGCAGCAGCCGTGACTCAGTGTGCTCCCAATAAAGCATTGCTGAGAAATTGGGAAGGAGGGGAGTAGGGCGGATGGAGAAGGAAGGTGATACAGGGCAGTGATTGAGAGAACCTCTGGGGCCGAACCCTGGCTGGGTGGCCTGGGGCAAGTCCCTTTCCCTTCCCATACTTCCATTTCCCCATCTGTAAAGTGGAAATATTCACAGTATCCACATTATATACTGGTTGTAAACACTGAATGAGTTAACACATATAAAATGCTCAGAGGCCGAGGATGGTGGCTCACACATATAATCCTAGCATTTTGGGAGGCCAAGGCAGGAGGATCCCTTGAGACTAGGAGTTTGAGACCAGCTTGGGCAATATAGCAGGACCCCATCTCTACTAAAAGTTGGCTAGGAGTGGTGGTTCACGACTGTAATCCTAGCACTTTGGGAAGCTGAGGCAGGAGGATCACTTGAGTGTGAAAGTCCAAGACCAGCCTGGACAACATGGCAGAACTCTGTTTCTACAAAAAAATTTTAAAAATTAGCTGGGTGTGATGACCTGTGTTTGTAGTCATAGTTAGTTAGGAGGCTAAGATGGGAGGACTGCTTGAGTCCAGGAGTCTGAGGCTGCAGTGAGCTATGATTGTGCAGCTGCACTCCAGCCTGAGTGACACAGCAACTGACCCTGTCTCAAAACCAAATAAATAAAATGTTTAGAACAGGGCTTGGTTATATAGTAAACAGGTGCTCAATACATTTTTTAACTTTTTAATTGATCATTCGATCAATTCATTGATTTTTTTTTTTTTTTTTAAGAAACAGAGTCTCACTATGTTGCCCAGGCTGGATTCAAACTCTTGGGCTCAAAGTGATCCTCCTGCCCCCAGCCTCCCGAGTAGCTGGGACTACAGGTGTGCATACCTTCATGCTCAGCTTAGTTGATATTATTACAACAGAGGTGGCTTTAAGATCCACGCCCACCACCCAATACTCATAAAGCTAGGTAAGGATGCTGGAGGGATGGGAGAGGAAGTAGAAAAACAGCAGGTGATGTGGTTTTGAGACTGATGCTGCTAATAACATGTCCCAAAGCCATAATGGCTGCAGATTTATGGCTTCTGAGACTGCATCCTCCACAACTTGACATTAAAGCCTACGGAGAAACTCATCCTGAAACATGCAAGTTTTGAATTCTATGAGGTCTTCATTCACATCCTGTGCATGAAATGAGACTGATCTGATGCTCTCCAAAAGTGGTATCAGGAGCCAGGAGTGGTGGCTGTCACCTGTAATCCCCACACTTTGGGAGACTGAGGTAGTGGATCACTTGAGGTCGGGAGATCGAGACCAACCTGGCTGATATGGCGAAATCCTGTCGCTACTAAAAATACAAAAATTATCCTGGCATGGTGGCACACACTTGTAGTCCCAGGTACTTAGGAGGCTGAGGCATGAGAAGCACTTGTACCTGGGAGGCAGAGGTTGTAGTGAGCCGAGATCACGCCACTGCCCTCCAGCCTGGGTGACAGAGTGAGACTCCATCATAAAAAAATTAAAATAAAAAATTTTTTTAAAAGTGATATTAGGGTCACATCCAGGGCAAGACTAGGTATGTTATAAGGGGGAAAATGGAATATCTGCTTGCTCCCTGGTCCTGGTTGGTAAAAGGTGAAGGTAGTAGATGAAATGTCAGGGGTGTAGGGGTAGGGGGAATTGGGCGGGGACAGACATAAGATCATACTGTATCTATATGGCAGGGTCCTATTTCTACCAAAACTTTTTAAAAATTAGCTGGGTGTGGTGACCTGCATTTGTAGTCATAGTTATTACTCGGGAGGTTAAAGTGAGAGGATCGCTTGAGCCCAGGAGTTTGAAGTTGCAGTGAACTGCCCTTAAATGAAAGCAGCACCATCTTCCTCCCTCTCTCCCTTAAATGACAGCAGCAGCATCTTCCAAGGAAGGCAGGACTGAAACGTTATGGCCGGACCGGGTGTCTGGCTGGGCGAGGTGGCTCACACCCGTAATCTCAGCATTTTGGGAGGCCAAGGCGGGAGGATCACGAGATCAGGAGATCAAGACTATCCTGGCTAATAGTAAAACCCCTTCTCTACTAAAAATACCAAAAAATAGCTGAGTGTCGTGGCACGTGCCTGTAGTCCCAGCTACTTGGGAGGCTGAGGCAGGAGAATTGCTTGAACCCGGGAGGTGGAGGTTGCAGTGAGCCAAGAGCGCATCATGGCACTCCAGCCTGGGTGACAAAGCAAGACTCCATCTCAAAAAAAAAAGGGGATGGGAGGGGAGAGAAAAAGAAAAAGAAAGCTCTTCCTGTTCCCTCTACCTAATTCCTTCCCATAATTGAGGTCTCTGCTTCAACGGCACCTCCTCAGAGAAGGCCTGCTATGGTTTGTGTGTTTTTCTCCTCCAAATTTCATACTGAAAATGTGATCCCCGATGTTGGAGGTGGGGCCTGGTGGGAGGTGATTAGATCATGGGGGCAGATCCCTCAGGAATGGCTTGGTGCTGTCCTCAAAATAATGAGTGAGTTCTCACTGTATGAGTTCCCATGAGATCTGCTGGTGGGGCACCTCCTCTTCCCTTGCTCCCACTCCCACCATACAATGCCTGCTCCCTCCTTCACCTTCCACCATGAATGTAAGTTTCCTGAGGCCCTTACTGGAAGCAGAAGCTGGAGCTATGCTTCGACAGCCTGCAGAACCAAGAGCCAAATAAATCTCTTTTCCTTGTTAATTACCCAGTCTTGGGTATCCCTCTACAGCCACACAAAACAAACGAATACAGGTTGGGGGAAGGATGAATAACGTGCACCACTGTTCAACGGTAGAACCACAACTGAGCCAGTCATGCTACGCTCTAAATGGCACACTCCCTATCTCCCAGTGGGGCATCTCTGAGACACCTGTAAGAGCCCTGCGCATTGTAGGTATTCAACACATGCTTGTTCGACAACCAACCCACCAACTTGACTTTAACTCTTCAGTGAGGGTCTTTCTGGCATTGCTTCAAAAGGCACCAGTCAGACTGTACAACTTTCCTAATCTTCACCAGCCCAGCCAAGAAAAGTTGGGGGCCCACAGGACATGAGCACATGTGACAATTAATGTTGTGTGCCCAAGATCACATGCACAGCACACACAAAGGGCCGCTCGTCTGCCACATGCCAGTCCACAGAGGCAAGTCCCATGGTTCTTGGCTCAAATACCACAGTAGGAACAGCACTGCAAAGCCCATACACTTGACATTTCTACTTCCTGTCTGTTTGATAACATGCAGCTGGCCACTTGGTAAATAAATCCGGGGGAAACAAGCTGTAAATTTGCTTTATGAATGATTTAGCCCATCTTCCCTTTACAGATTTCTCTTACCATTTTGCATTATGCTGAGCGCCAAAAATGTGTTAAGCACTGCCCAGGGTTCAGAAGAAACCACATTCATGCTGGGAAGCATGAAGGTCATGGACAGCTGTTCAGGCTATAGACTGCATAACCCTAGGTGGTGCCATTCATAATGGCTACCATGTGAATGGTGCCATGTGCAGTTGTGTGGTGTATTGACCCTGCTGGGAAAGTTCCAGTCCACTTCTCTACTAGCGGCAAAACCAAAAAAAAGTGTCTGCCCAGAGGGTCCCAGCCCTCTTGCCCCTGCTTACACAAAGGGTCAGCAGTAGTCAAGGCAAAACGCCACTGTCCTCCAACTCACCATCAAAACCTAGGCCGTGCATCTGTAATACTCAACATCTGGATATCTAGGGGGCAAATAGGTACCCGACTGCGATTTTCAATACCTATGAAGGGTCTCCACTGGTACAGAGGAAAATCCAAATTCCTTATTCTGGCATTCAAGACCCAATACAACCTGAGCTTGCAGGCTCATTTTCCATGACTGTCCCAGCTCTTCCCAGACGTGGCGTCCATTTGTGGTCTCTGCCCACCTCTGTAGTACATTCCCTCCTCTCTATTGGGGAGATACCCAATTGTGACACCCCAGTTGTCTATTACAGGGGTCTGCAAACTACAGAGCCAAATTTACTACCTGATTTTGTAAATGAGGTGTTCATGGAACACAGGCGTGCCCGTTCATTTACTGTCTATGGCTGCTTTTGCACAGCAATGGGAGAAATAAGTAGCTGCAACAGAGACCATATGGCCCAAGAGGCTAGCTAATATATTTACTATTTGGTCCTTTATTTTAAAAGTTTGCCAACCCCTGGTCTAGTAGTTTAGTTCACGTGTTTCAGGTGGTAATGACCATTTTCCTGGTTTCCTGGGTGGGCAGGTAACTGGCATGATTCTAGCACCATTTCTTCCAAGTGAAAGTGACTGGTACATAACCCAAGACAGGCTAATGGGAGTCTTTCCTGGTTTTGTTTTGTTTGTTTGTTTTTTATACAATGGCAACAGAATGCAAGTCTAGTGCTGCCACATGGGGAAAACAAGTTTAAGAATTAGGCCTATACAGAAGAAACAGAGAGAGAAAGGGAGAGAAAGGCTCTGATGACATCATTTTTGCTCCTGGATCCAGCTATGCCTAAAGCCATCTTTCCTGAATTCTTTCATAACAAGACCTTATGCAGGACTGTCATATATGGTATGCAGGGTGTAAATCCACAACTCTAGGGGGCAACCTCACTTACACACCTGTCTTACCTCCTATATGAGACTGAAAATTCCTTGAGCACAGTCACAGGATCCTATCTAGCCCTGTGTATACCATCGTGCTTGGCACACTGTGTACTTAAGAAATAACTACAAAAGGAACCGAGATTAACTTTTCAACTGGATGATTGGCCTGTAGGATAGTCTGTCAGTCAATAACTTTTTCTGAGTAAACAGGACAGGCAAAAATCCCTGCCCACATGGAGTTGGCATTCTTGTGAGCATAGCTTTAAAGATATTAGATGGACTGAACTTACTTTTGCTACAAAGACCAGTGGAATCCTTTTTTTTTTTTTTTTTCTTCTTTAAACAAAAATTTAAAAAAGTCTTGCTCTGTTGCTCAAGCTGGAGCGCAGTGGTATATCATAGCTTACTGCAGCCCTGACTTCCTGGGCTTAAGCGGTCCTCCTGAATAACTGGAACTCTAGGCACCAACATACCCAGGTAATTTTTAAATTTTTTGTGGAGATAGGGGTCTCATCATGTTGCCCAGGCTGGTCTCAAACTCCTGGCCCCAAGCAGTCACCCCATCTCAGCCTTTCAAAGCACTGGGATTACAGGCATGAGCCACAGCACCTGGCTGTGTGTTCTGTCTTGAAAGAGTTGCTTTCACTAAAAATCTCAACTCTACACACAACTGTAGGAGTCAGGCCATAACTTATGAATAATGAATAATGGATGAGTTCCTTAACATTGTGTTTATATCAGTTTAATTAATCTCTATTGATATCTAATGCTAACAGAAATAAATGCTTACAAAATTTTACTCTGTGCTAAGCATATTATATGCATATCTCATTTACCTTTGTTTTGTTTTGTTTTGTTTTTGAGACAGGGTTTCACTCTCGCCCAGGCTGGAGTGCAGTGGTGCAATCACGGCTCACTGTAGCCTCTATCTCCTAGGCTCAAGCAATCCTCCCACCTCAGCCTCCAGAGTAGCTGGGACCACAGGCACTCATCACCATACCTGGCTAATTTTTTGATGTTTTGGTGAGCTAGGGGTGGCAGAGGGGTCTCACTATGTGGCCCAGGCTGGTCTTGAACTCCTGAAATCAAGTGATTCACCTCCCTCTGCCTCCCAAACTGCTCAGGTAACAGCCATGAGCCACTGAGCCCAGCCAGAATTACTTACATTTATAATCGCCGACAAGGTATCAAGCATTCCTAACTACTTTCCCACATTCCAAATTCATTGACTCCCTACAACAACTCTGATGGAAATGCTATTCTTTTCAGCATCACATTTTACAGATGGGACATCAAGGCACAAAGAGATCAAACAACTTGCTCAAGGTCACAGAACTAGGAATAGTAGCTGAGATTACACAGCCTGGATATGGAGCCATTTTGCTAAGTAAATATTTGATACTTGCTTCTAAGAAGAGAAAATGAGAGGCCTGAGGCACGAGCCCCCAACTTGGAGAGAACGACGGGGCACCAGAGACTTTTGGAATCTCAGGCCAAGGACTGAGCTAAGACAGCACTGCCTCCTCCCACCCTGCCAGGCTCCAGCTGTGGGTCCTGACTGCTGTCTCTCCCTCCTGGGCCTGCCCCTTTGAGTCATGAGGAGTTCACTTGATAACTTCCTGATCCTTCCCAGCCCCGACTTTCTTGACTGTACCCAGGCTCTCTGACCACATCCCTCTCTCAGTCACAGAGAGATGGACCAGACACGTGGCTGAGAAGCTTCAAAACTGCGTTCCCAAAATATCTGAGTGACTGGCAGATGGAGATGTTGTATGCAGGCGCGGGAGGAGAGCGAATTAGAAATAAAATGAAAGATGCCAGAGAGAACATAAACAGCGTTGGAGGACAGGATGGAGTCTGGAGGTGCTTTTCTGCTTCCCTGTTTCTGAAGTTCTTGTTCAGAGCAGCAAAAAGGCACTTGTTCTTTTATTCCATCTACCCATCCGTGAAATGGATATTTATCGAGGTTTTACTATGTGCAGGCCCTGGACTGGGTGCTAGGAAATCGTCATGCTGAATTGCATGGAAACCTCAGAATGTGGTTAGCCCTTGAAGAATACAGAGGCTCACAGACCTCCTTTTCTGCTCAGAACAACATTCCACGTGACTAAAAATTCCCACACACTTAGCATTACACAGTTCATATCTCCAAAGGCCCAATGTGCCACTAGGTGAACTAAAACCACACCACCAGCTGGTCTCACCAGCTTGCCAAACAAAATGAGGGGTACAGAACATATCCCCAGTCTGCGGCAAAGATGTCCATGGAAACTCAGCCTGCTGCTCTTTCATGCCCCCCAAATCCTCCCTCCCATGGCCCAGGCCTCCAGCCCCCTTCTCAGAAAAAGAGAAAAGTCTTGAAATTGATTTCAGAGAAGTTCAGAGCAGTTTCACTTACAGCCAGGGAGGGGTCTGAGCAGGGCAAGGTCCCAGAATTTCAACTTCATCCTCACTCAACTGGCAACAGCTGGACTCGTAGCACTTCTGACAGCAGTGCCGGCAGGTCCATCTGCACAGCAGCAGATCAGAGATTCTAGAAAGAAAACCCTGAGGCCACTGGGGGAGGGGGGCAGGGTGCAGGGGGAGAGAGGAGGTGGGCAGGGTGGGGAACAGGAAGAGGAGAAACAATACCCAAAATTACAAGCAGCCGGTCTCAGATGAGAAAAAGACATTCAGGAGTTCTGGCTCTGCTGCTCGGCACTTAGAACAAAATATTTTCCATTTCTATTTACCAACCGCAGGCACAAAGATAACAAACATCAACTCGCTGGAGCCATTAGTAGCAAGCAAAACATTTGCAGGTATTTTCTTTTGTAGTTTATGTGAACGTCTTTCTTGACATGTGGGTGGTTTATACGACATCATGAGGGCTATACAATATGTTCTTGAAACACAATGCATATTACTCTGTCTTCTGGAAAGCAGGGGAAAAATTTTTTTTAAATAATCTCGGTGACATGAAACAGAGATAATCAAACGGAATAAGTAAAGGTGGAGAGGGAAACTTGTCTTGCCAACTGGTGTCTTTTCAAAACCGGGATCTCCTTTCGGTAGAAAGGAATGGAAACTGAGCTGTTATTAACACCAGGTTATTGTCGAATATTCAACATCCCCACAGCCCTACATAAGACTCCAAAATGAAAGTCAGGCATTTCTTGATTAGAAACCAGACCAAACAAATCATCGAATGAACCCACCTCGTTTAATGGTTCCAACTGCCCTTTTAAGATGCACGACGAAGCCAAGGGCATAAGGGAATGAAGGGGTTAAAGAAAGAGACACAAGACCAGTTTAGCAATATTCCAGCAACTCAAAAAAAATTTACAAAAAAAAAAAAAAGCCCTGCATATTTCCACTTACCGTCCTGGGAAAGGAGCTGACTTCCTAACAAGGTGTTGCTATTTTCAGGGATGCTGGTAGCCTCCCGGTTAACCAACACCAAATAAATGGGAAACTCTAGCATTTCGATTTGATTTGCACCCTATGCTGTTATGAATCAGAGCGGGTGGATAGATAGTCATGCTATCCAATACAGCTACACTTCAGGAGAAGAGCAAACCTTCCTATACAGAAATAGCCATGTAGCCAACCCAAAAGGACATGATTAGCTAACATGAAGGCAGGCACACAGTGGGTGTTACTTGGGTCTCCCGCCCTCCCAGAGGTCCTACCTTCCAATTCTGCTCCAATGGTGATAGTGGGGTGTTTCCTATCACCACCCACAAATAGAGGGAACTGAAAAGGAAGCTCTAATCTGGTCCTCTTGAGGAGGGAGGCCCTCCCTTCCTCTTGTGGTCCCACCCCACCTCCCCATCTTCGTCTCCTGGGTTCTCAATGCACAGACTCCCTCCTTCTCTTTAAGATGGTTTTCCAAATGGGCCAACTAAACTAGATAGGTTAGAAGTCCTGCACCCCAACCTCAGGCATGTTCCAGAGGTGAACTGAGGTGGGACTCAAACTCAGAACTTTGAATCAATGGGGAGAAAGTTATTATCCTCCCCCCCCACCCCATTCTCCTTCAAGGAAGAGAAAGTCTCAATTTGGTACCATTGCATGTTAATGTCTTTTTACCACTTACCAATTCCCACCCTCCCCCAACCCCTTCCTTTTAAACAAACAAAGTTGATCTAGCTCAGAGCCTTGGAGATAGCCCCATCCACCTAGAATTCAGTCATGTGGCCTTATTCCCATTATGTTTATTCTTCTAGTTGCCTTCTGCCTACGTCACATGATCTGGATTTCCTGTGAGAGTCGTGACATAATGTTTCCTTATCAGTTTTTTTTTTAAGTAAAAATAAAAGTGAGCCCATTTATTTTAAAAAAGGTAATAATAGCATAGGTAGGGCTGGGCGCAGTGGCTCACACTTGTAATCCCAGTATTTTGGGAGACCAAGGTGGGTGGATCACCTGAGGTCAGGAGTTTGAGACCAGCTTGGTCCACATGGTGAAACCCTGTCTCTTTTAAAAATACAAAATATTAGCCAGGTGTGGTGGCAGGTGCCTGTAATCTCAGCTTCTGGGGAGGTTGAGGCAGGAGAATTGCTTGAACCAGGAGGTTGCAGTGAGCTGAGATCATGGGCGACAGAGTGAGACTCCATCTAAAATAATAATAGTACAGGTGGTACATGGCTTGTAAAAAATTCAAAATCTTTGAAGTGGTAAGGGAATAACAATAGCTTGGGAAATAGTCTAGAGGCATTCATCATAAATGTCTATAAAGCCAAAACCACACACAGAACAAGACCCAAAGGTGCTAAGGGGCCACACAACAAGCTGAGTCAAGAAGTTCTAGAGTCCTAGTCTCACCATCAAGTGATCATGTGACTTGGGCAAGTCAGGGGCCTCTCTGAGCCTCGGTTACCTCTTCTTTCATGGGAAAGCTACTCTATACCTCAAAGGGGTGCTGTTGAGGTGGGACAGGACACTGACTATGGAAATGCTTGCTGTCCAGCTGAAAAATAAAATGCACCCTGTCTGTGATGAGAATTAGGTGAGTGTCAAGACCTAGTGGAACCCAGTAGGCACCAGGTATTGTCCCAGAAGGTACAGCAGA
>PVKV010013606.1:0-19291 GCA_004027835.1 Alouatta palliata
AAAAGGGGAGGGACAGCAGGGGGTGGGGAGTTGGGGAGGGATAGCATGGGGAGAAATAACAGATACAGATGATGGGGAGGAAGGCAGCAAATCACACTGCCATGTGTGTACCTATGTAACAATCTTGCATGTTCTTCACATGTACCCCCAAACCTAAAATGCAATAAAAAGTATATATATTAAATTAAAAAAAAAAAAAGAATGGGAATCTATGTTTGGTTCCTGATCTTAGGGAAGATTTTCATCTTTTTTCATTAAGCTTGAAGTTAACTATGGCATTTTTCATAGGTGCCCTTTTTCATGTTGAGGAAGTCCCCTTTTATTTCCAGCTTGCTGAACGTTTATCATGAAGGGGTATTGTGCTTTGTGAAATTCTCTTTCTGTGTAAATTGGGATAATAATGAAGTTTTTCAACTTCTTCATTCTATTGATATGGTGTAATTTTTTTTTTTTTTTTTTTTTTTTTTTTTTTTTTTTTTTTTTTTTTTTTTTTTTTTTTTTTTTTTTTTTTTTTTTTTTTTGCTTTTGTTTTTGATAAGGTCTCACTCTGTCACACAGGCTAGAGTGCAGTGGCACAATCCCTGTTCATTGCAACCTCTGCCTCCCCAGCTCAAGAAATCCTCCCACCTCAGCCTCCCAAGTAACTCCTATATTACATTATTTATTTTATTGTTCTAATTTTGAGCATTAGGAGCTTTTTCTGCTGGCTCCTGTGTTCCTTTGACATGCCACATCATTGTGTGAGTGTGTATATTTGTGTTTCATTAGCAGCGTATCACTTACTGACACTAAACTGATGGTCTAGAATAATCATATCTTTTCTAACTCAATTCTATAATCACTCATTTCTCCAAGAAGCCCTACTTCCCTTCATTGGAGAATACTGTTAGAAATCAAAATATTATCACTTAATATGCTTGTTATTAATGAAGTATCAGTACTTCCAGGAAATCTCAGGTAACTGAGCAAGGAAACGTGTATATACCAACCTATGTCTATACATATATCTAGAAATATTTCTAGATCAATCTCTCCCTCTCTCTCCAGCTAAACATGAGTTCATACAGGAGTCTCTTACCCACTACCACATGGAATATTCTAGCCTTCTCTCATTGTTTATCTGTAAAGTCCCACACGAATAGTGAGAAACTTGGCTTCAACCATCCACCATCCATTTACTTAATTATCCATCTCTATTTACATATATAGCAGCATAGAATTGTTAAAACATAATCCCATGGCCAACAGCATTAACAACTAGACTATGATGCTTATGTGCAGATATTTTTTTCTTTATTAGTTTTACATATTCCACTTATCTCCAAAGCTACATAGGTCAGCAACACTTTCCCCACTCCCGTCCGTGGGATTATGACATACATCGGCAATGCAGTCAGATGTTTGTCACACTCTGTGTTCCATCTCAGTGTTCCCCCAGCCATCTAAATGCTTTTTATTTATATGTGTATATATTAAGGTTCACTTTGTGCTATAATGTTCTTTAGGTGTTAAGAAATAAATAACATCATATATACACTATTATAGTGGCATAGAGGATAGTTTCACCATCTTAAAGAGAAATCCCTGTATCTCACATAGTCAACATTCTCCTCCTTTCATCAGATGCCTCCAAGTCTGTTCTTTTTTTAACACTGTGTTGGCTGGTCTATGTTTTTTGATTTTCCATATAAATATTAGGGTCAAGTTATTTATAGTTACAAAGTAGATCACTGAGATCTTCATTAGTATTGCACTGAATTTATAGGTCAATTTGGGAAAAAAGACACTTTAACAATATTAAATACTCCAATTCATGACCATGTACTATATCTCTATTTATTTAGATGTTGTCTTATTTTTCTCTATTTTTTAATTTTCAATTTCATTGATTTCTGTTCTTATTTTATTCATTACAATTTTTCCTCATACTATAGGATTAAATTATACACTTTTTTCCTGAATTCCTAAGGTAAAATGTTATATTGATTTAAATTTTTCATCTTTCTAATACATTAATTTCTTGCTATACATCTACAACCGTCTGATCTTTGACAAATCTAACAAAAACAAGCAATGGGGAAAGGATTCCCTATTTAATAAATAGTGTTCAGAAAACTGGCTAGCCATATGCAGAAAGCTGAAACTGGACCCCTTCCTTACACCTTATAAAAAATTAACTCAAGATGGATTAAAGACTTAAACATAAGACCTAAAACCATAAAAACCCTAGAAGAAAACCTAGGCAGTACTATTCAGGACATACGCATGGGCAAAGACTTCATGACTAAAACACCAAAAGCGATGGCAACAAAAGCCAAAATAGACAAATGGGATCTAATTAAACTAAAGAGCTTCTGCACAGCAAAAGAAATTATCATCAGAGTGAACAGGCAACCGAAAGAATGAGAGAATTTTTTTGCAATCTATCCGTCTGACAAAGAGCTGATATCCATAATCTACAAAGAACTTAAATTTACAAGAAAAAATCAAACAACCCCATCAAAAAGTGGGTGAAGGATATAAACAGACACTTTTCAAGAAAAGATATTTATGAGGCCAACAAACCTATGCAAAAAAGCTCATCATCACTGATCGTACAGAAATGCAAATTAAAACTACAATGAGATACCATCTCACACCCGTTAAAAAGTGAGGAAACAACAGATGCTAGAGAGGATGTGGAGAAATAGGAACACTTAAATATTAATAGGAACGCTGTGGGTCAGAGTGTAAATTAGTTATAGAATATTATGCAGCCATAAAAAAGGATGAGTTCATGTCCTTTGCAGGAACATGGATGAAGCTGGAAACCATCATTTTCAGCAAACTAACACAAGAACAGAAAACCAAACACCATGTGTTCTCATTCATAAGTGGGAGTTGAACAATGAGAATACAAACACATGGATACAGGGAGAGGAACATCACATACTGAGGCCTGTGAGGAGGTGTGGAGGTAGGGCAGGGATGATATTAGGGGAAATGCCTAATGTGGTCGATAGGTTGTTATGGGTGTCAAACCACCATGGCACCCCTATACCTATGTAACAAACCTGCACGTTCTGCACATGTACCTTAGAAGTTAAAGTATAATAAAAAATAATTTGGATGTTTATTTAGTTCAAATTACTTTTTAAATTTCTCTTGAGACTTTTACTTTGATCTATATGTTATTTAGAAATGTGCTATTAAATCTCCAAATAGTTGGAAATTTTCTAGTTATTTTTGCTATTATTTGGTTTCTGGTTTAGTTCCATTGGGATCTGAAATATATTTTTATGATTGTTAAACAGTTATTAAATGTAATAATTTATGACACAGAAAGTGATTTATTTTGGTGCATGTTCCATGTGAACTTCAGAAGAAAGCATTCTGTTGTTGGATGGAGTGTTTTATAAATGTCAATTAAATTAAGTTGATTGATAGCACTGTTCAGATCAGCTACTGATTTTCTTCTCGCTGAATCTATCAATTACTGACAAAAGGCCTGTTGAAGTCTCCAATTATGATAGTGGATTTGTCTATTTCTCCTTGCAGTTCTATCAATTTTTGCCTCATGTATTTGGATGCTCTCTTGTTAAGAATATGAAGGTATACTCATTTTATTGTACTTTATTGCATTGCATTTTGTAGATACTGCATTTCTTTTTTTTTTTTAATTTAATATATATACTTTTTATTGCATTTTAGGTTTGGAGGTACATGTGAAGAACATGCAAGATTGTTGCATAGGTACACACTTGGCAGTGTGATTTGCTGCCTTCCTCCCCATCACCTATATCTGGTATTTCTCCCCATGCTATCCCTCCCCAACTCCACAAAAACTGCATTTAGCAACTAACTCTATCAGCACCATTTTTTTTTTCAATAATATGTGTTCATTTTGTGTCTGTGTCACATTTTGGTCATTCTCTCAATACTTTAAACTTCTAATCGTTATTATATCTGTTATGGTGATCTGTGATCAGTGATCTTTGATGTTACTATTGTAATTATTTGAGGAACCAGAAACTGCATCCATACAGGACTGCAAACAATAAGTGTGTTTGTTCTGGCTGCTCCACTGACCAGCCATCCATTCCCCCATCTCTCTCCCTCTCCTCAAGCCCCCCATTCTCTGATTCACAACATTATTGAAATGAGGCCAATTAATAAACCTACAGTGACCTCTAGGTGTTCACCTGAAAACTCACACATCTTTCACTTGAAATTAAAAGGCTGACATGATGAAGCTTCGTGAGGAAGGCATGCAGAAAGCCAAGGCAGGCCACTTGTGCTAAACAATTAACCAAGTTGTGAGTGCCAAGAAAAGTCCTTGAAGGAATTTAAAAGTGCAACTCCAGTAAACACACAACAATAACAAAGCAAAACAGCCTCATTGCTGATGTGGGGAAAGCTTTAGTGGTCTGGATACAAGATCAAACCTGCCACAACATTCCCGTAAGCCAACGTGTAATCCAGAGCAAGACCCTAACCATCTCCAATTCTACGAAGCCTAGGAGAGGTGAGGACGTTGCAGGAGAAAAACTCTGAAGCTTGTAGAGGTTGTTTCATGAGGTTTCCAAAAAGAAATAATCTCCATTGCATAAAAGTGCAAGGTGAAGAAGCAAATGCTGATGGAGAAGTTGCAGCAAGTTCTCCAGAAGATCCAGCTAAAGTATCCCATGAAGGTGGCTACACTCAACAACAGATTTTTAATGTGGATGAAACAGCCTTCAATTGAAAGAAGATGCTCTTTTGGACAGGCCGACTCTTATCAGGGGCTCATGCAGCTGGTGACTTTAACTTGAAACCAGTGCTGATTTGTCATTCTGAAACTCCTAGGGCTCTTAAGTCCTATGCTAGATCTACTCTGCCTGTGCTCTAGACATTAAACAATAAAGCCCGAATGATAACACATCTGTTTACAGCATGGTTTACTGACGGTTGTAAGCCCACGATTGAGATCTACTGCTCAGAAAAAGATTCCTTTTACAATATTGCTTCTCATTGACCATACAGCTGGTCACCAAAGAGCTCTGACACACCAGGAGATTGACACGGTTCTCACGCCTGCCAATGCGACATGCATTCTGCAGCTGGAAGATCAAGGAGTAATTTCAACTTTTGAATCCTATTGTTTAAGAATTGTATTTTTGTCAGGCTATAGCTGCCCCGGACAGTGATTCCTCTGATGGATCTAGACAAATTGAAACTTTCTGAAAAGGATTCATCATTCTAGATGCCTACAAGAACATTCATGATTCATAAGAGGCCAGAATATCAACACTAGCAGGAAGTTGGAAGAAGTTGATTCCAATCTTCCTGGAGGACTTTGAGGGCTTCAAGATTTCAGTGGAGAAAGTAACTTCAGATGTGGTAAAAACAGCAAGAGAGCTAGAATTAGAAGTGGAGTCTGCAGACGTCATTGAATGGCTGCAATCTCATAACAAAACTTGAATGGATGAGAAGCTGCTTCTTCTTATGGATTAGCAAATGAAGTGGTTCATTGAGATGGAATCCACTCCTCGTGAAGATACTGTGAACATTGTTAAAATGACAACAGAGATTTAGAATATTACGTAAACTTAGTTGATAAAGCAGCAGCAGGATTTAAGAGGATTGACCTCAGTTTTGAAAGAAGTTCCACTGTGGGTAAAATGACATAAAATAGCACTGCATACCACAGGGAAATCTTTTGTAAAAGGAGGAGTCAATCGATGCAGCAAATTTCATTGTTGCCTTATTTTAAGAAATTGCCAAAGCCATCCCAACATTCAGCAACTACCACCTTGAGCAGTCAGCAACCATCAGTATGGAGGCAAGATCCTCCCCCAGCAAAGCAATGATGACTTGCTGTAGGTTCAGCTGGTTATTAGCACTTTTGAGCAATAAAGTATTCTTAATGAAGGTATGTACATTATCTTTTTAGACATAATGCTATTGCACACTTAAATAGCATTATATGCATCAAGAAGCAAAAACATTTGTATGATTCACTTTATTGAAAAGTTCGTTTGTTGTGGTGGTCTGGAACAAAACCTCCAATATCTCCAAGATATGCAAGTACATACTTATGGTTGCTATTTTTTTCTTGTAAAAAGACCTCTTTATTATTATGTGAAACTTCTTTTCATTCTCAATAGTTTTCCTTTCTCTGAACTCTGCTTGGTTTGAAATCACTATAGCTACCCAGATAATTTTCATTAGTGTTAGCGTGAGGTATCTTTTTTTTTCCCATTCCTTTGTGTTGAATTTAACTGAGTGTTCATATTTAAAGTGAATTTCTTGTGGACAGCATGTAGTCAGGTTTTGTTTATTTATCTTTTCCACTCTAGTGGTCTTATTTTTTAATCCACGCAGCAACGTTTTTAACTAGTGTATTTAGACCATTCATATTTACAGTGGTTATTGATATGGCTGGACTAATGTCTGCCATGTTTGCATGTGTTTTCTTTTTGTTACAGTTGTTGTTTCTTTATAATCTTTCCACTTTTCTTTCTCAATTGAGAATTTCATACATATATGTATATATACAAATATGTGTGTGTGTGTGTGTGTGTATATATACATATATATATATATATATATATATATATATATATATATATAATTGTACTTTAGATCTTTAGATTCTGGACCTGTCTTAGAATGTTAGTGATACTTCTTTTTAATATGCTTAGTGTTTAGTTCACTGTGTACATTTATTACTAATATAAGTCCACCTCCAAATAACACTATACCATTTTACATGTCCTATAGGTAACTTACAGCATTTCCACTTTCTCTCTTGCATCCTGTAAGATGCTACTCTTTTTTATCTTCCCCACAGTCTATATTCATTATCGGTTTGATCAATTGAGAATAGAAACATACACTGTTTTATTGTGTTTTCATTTATTTTCCTCTGAAGCTCTTTATGTAGATATGAATTCTGGTCCTATAGCATTTGCATTTTTCTGAAGAACTTACTTTACAATTTCAGGTAGGGAAAACCTGCAGCCAATAAACTCCCTCAATTTCTGTTTGTTAGAGAAAGTCCTTATTTTTACTTCACCTGGGAATAACAATTTTGCTGGCTATAGAATGCTAGGTGAGTAGGTTTTTTTCTCTATCAACATTTTAAATGCTTATCTCTGTTTTTTATTCCATATATATATATTCCATATATATATATATTCCATATATATATATTCCATATATATATATTCCATATATATATATATTCCATATATATATATTCCATATATATATATATATATTCCATATATATATATTCCATATATATATATATATATTCCATATATATATATATATATATATATAGCATGATTTCTGATGAGAATCCCATGGCAAATTATGTCCTTTTTTTTTTCTAGGTTTGCTCCTCAGTGGGTAAAACAATTATTTTTGTCTCTAGTTTCCATTGATTTTCTTTTCATTTTTTTGTTTCCTGCAGTTTAAATATGTTATGCATAAGTGTATATTTATTGATAATTAGCATTCATGGTATTGTCTGAGCTTTCTGGATCCATGTTTGGTGTCTGTCATTAACTTTGCAAATTCCTTGGCAATTATTATTTCAAAATTTTTTCTGGTCTGTCCCTCTTTAATCTCCTTTTGGTAATCCAAATATTCAAGCTTTTCACCTTTTTAAATTTTCCTAGAGATTTTTGATGTCTCATTCCTGCTGTTGTTGTTGATGTTTCCAACTTTTTCTCTTTCCATCTCAGTCTGGGAATTTTCTATTGCCATACTTTCAGACTCATCATCTCTTTCTTCCAGTCTCTCCCATCGATGACAAGCTCATCAAAGGACATGTTTTATTTATGTCATAGTAGTTTTTTTGAGTTCTATTATTTCTTTTTTGTTCTTTCCCAGGGTTTCCATCTCTTCCTACCTTACCCATCTGTTCTTGCACATTACGTGCTTTTCAAATTAAAGCCTTTAACATGTCAATCATCATTGTTTTAAATTCCTGTCTGATAGTTCCAGTATCTGAATCAGGTTACTTGACTCAAGTTTTATCAGTGCTTTTGGTCACTGTGGTTTAGCTTTATCAACATTTCCTAAAGTGAAGCCAATGAAACATTAGCCCTCTAAAGTGATTTTCCTAGAAAAAAAATTGTGCATATTCATTTATTAGAAAGACACTCATTAGTGATCTGTACTAGATATTAGTATATCAATGATTTATTGAATGTAGAATTAATTTTAGAGGGCTTCAGTATAGAAACTTGTTCAAATTTGCCCAAGAAAGAGATCTCTAAACTTATTTGAGTTTAGAGATGTTTGTGGATACCTGCTAACATTTTCTGTGTCTTGCATTCCCGGGAATATGCTTTGGTAAACAATACCATAATTGAAATGTATTTCTTCACCCTTCCTTTATTCTTTTCTAGATTTTGTTGGACTATGCATTTTCTGCATATAGCAGGTCCATAAATCTTTGATTTGCTATTTATTATGGTATTCACTATGAAACTGTCCCAGAAGTGTTGGATGTTCATTAAGCCTTTTATTTGCATATTTTTAGTTATGCAATTTTTAAAACTTAGTAGGCAAAATAAATGTACTGAGTGTCTTTACCTAGTCAGCATCAATGAAAGCTCCAGTTCCTAAAGAAAGCAAATGTTTGTCTGTTTTTCATATACCGAATGTTATTAAGTCCCAAGATATGCCAAGTATAGTTCTGAGTGTTCTGTCTCAGCTGAGGAAAAAGAAAAGATTCTGCATGATGGGTGTATACTCTAAGTTATGTGACACTGTGTTCTTGTACCAGCCCTTTCCTAAGAGACACGCAGATCATGGCCTGTACTGTCTTTTTATTTTTTAAGGTCTGTGAATCATAATGAAGATGTGTCATGAGAAGGCCTGATGATTCTAATGTTTGCTTAGAACAAGTTGCATTTAAATCAGGGATTTCCAAAGCGTATGCTGTGAAGCACTGCAGAGTGTTAATATGTGCAATGAAAAATATGTTCCAAGATGAAATAATCTGAAGTACTTTGTGTTTTTAAGAAAATGAGACTTATTTACTTGGCGAAGTCACTCTTAGCACCTTTAACATATGCTAAATGTTGTTATGCCAGGTTAATCTATCTGTGTATGAGGGGGTATCTAAAAAGTTTCCCAGACTAGCTTTCCAGACAGTATCTCATAAATGCGATGGTTTATAAGTTATGTTTTGGGAAATACATTTCTATTCCCTGTGTACCTAAGGAATAACAACGTACCCAGATTAAGAAATTTGTATATGTGCCAATTTTATAAGCCCCCTTACTAAGGAAGGAAAAAATCTCAGGGGGAAATATACCAGAGTTATAATTCTGAATGATGTGAACTTTAAAGATGCTTTATGTATTCAAAAAATGGAGGAAAAAATCACATTCCAAACTGAAAACAAGCTGAAACTAATGGACCTATTTTAATATCAAAGTGGTAACGTAATAACACAGAGAAAATTTATTTCAAGTAATCTTTAAAAACAGCAACCTGACTTTAAATCCTTGGTGGTTCTATGCAAAGGATGAAAAGAACTACAGAGAAATCTTGCAATTCACTCAGTGGTTTTATTGTTAGCAGTAATTTGGGTATCATAATTCTGACATCATTTAATGTATCTTTTAAAATAAATGTTAATGTTATTAGTACCAAGATATACAAATCTATACACACATAAAAGCGAAAAGGATAAGAAAATAAATCATGCCTTGATGAATTTGCCCAGGAAATAGTAATAAAACAGGAATTTAAAGCATACACACATGTGCAAACACACACACACAAGCACAGTTACACACACACATCCTAGTTTTACCTACTCAGAGGTTTTATAAGCAGGGATGCCTCAGAGGTGCAGCGTACAAGCTTAGCTCTTGGCTTCTAAGCAGCGTTTCCTGTTAAAAGAAAGAAGAGCTCAAAGACGCACAACAGTGTACCGAAAGTGGATCCACTGGATAAATGTGGAATAATTTAAGCATCAAAACAAAACAAAAAAACTCACAATGTGGATTTCTTTTTGGCTGTGTGTGTGTGTGTGTGTGTGTGGTTTTTGTTGTTGTTGTTGTTTGAGACAGGGTCTGGCTCTGTGGTCCAGGTTGGAGTGCAGTGATGTGATCACAGCTTACTGCAGCCTCGACCTCCCAGGCTCAAGCAATCCTCCTGCCCTGCCTTGGCCTCCTGTGTATCTGGGACCATGGGGGTGGGGGAAGGGGTGCGAGGAGAGAGAGAGAGATTGTGTGTGTGTGTGTGAGTGTGTTTGTGTGTGTGTGTGTGTGTGTGTGTTTTCAAATTTTTCTTTTGTAGAAATGTGGTCTCACTGTGTTGCCCAGGCTGGTCTCAAACTCTCAAACTCCTGGCCTCAAGTGATCCTTCCACCTCTGCCTTCCAAAGTGCTGGGATTACAGGTGTGAGCCACTGTGCTCAGCCAACAATGGTTTTAATTTTAAATACATGAGCCAATAATAATATTAAAATACAAAACAAACCAGAGCAGACACAAAATGGGTAACACAAAACAAAGAGTGTGGGAGAGGAGGACTCGCGCGCCCCAGGTTCCTCTTCGTAAAAGCCTCTGCAGGGGCTTGCAGGCAGCAGGCTGGGCCCGAGCTTCAGCTCCTCCCACCAGGCTCTGCCTCTCTCAGGCTAGTGTTCTTTGGGGTGGCAGGAGCTCTGAGTGCGGCATGATGGAAAGACCCGGCCACTTGAATTCCGCACAGGGCCGTCGGGCAGCTGCCCGGTTCTGAAGGCGACGCCTGCCCCAGAGTTTTCCTCCAGGTTGGCCCGGGCTTTCTCCGCCTGCACTGCAGATCAGCTTCTCCCTCTGCCCAGTTCACTCCTTCCTTCACAGGTGAGCATCTCTAACAGACATCCTGCCGCCCAAACTCCTTCTTCACATTACATGGGGAGGGGGGAATCCAAACTGTGACAAGGAAACAGAAAAAGAAAACTCATTTGTCACAACTGAAAATGACAATCAGGACCGCATTTTACCCTGAAAATCGGGAAAGAATTAAGCATTTGCCCAGAACCAGTTTATCTTCAGTGTGAGAAAACATTTTAAATGGTCCATTTTCAAGGCATGATAAATCTGAGCAGTGACAGCCAGCCTCCAAATGTAACAAACTGCACAGCTCGTACACCTAGAAGGTCACAATAAGCCAACAGAATGCAGAGGGGGGGTCAGCCCATAAAAGGGAAAAAATTTCGTTATTGGGAAATCAAAGCTTAAGTGGAGAAGGGGACGGGGTGTAACCTTATAAGAGGGATAATGAATTTAGGCGACGCCTGGGAAGATTGTAGCCCCATAGTACTTGACCAGTGAGGAGCTGGGGTAGGGACTTGCCTGCCAGGAAATAAATACCTGCTGTGACTGCCCCGGGTGTGCCTGCCTACCAGACAGCGGATCTTGAAGACCATTATTTAAAGTCTCACTTTAGCTGTTCTTTGTGCCTCTAAGTCCATTCTTTGGGTTTGGACAGATGAGTGTGTTTCTCACATGAGTTAATAAGAAAAGCTGTTCTTTATAGGAACATACCAAGTAGTATTTGGGGAAGGAGGGATACAATTAGAAAATCGCCTTTGTACAAGCTCTAAAGAAATCATTGATCCTGACAGATTATTGGTGATGGCTAAAATTATTCAAGAGAAGATGTTGGGGAAAGGGACATACTCTCTGAAAAATTATTATTTTAGAAAAACAAAACAGAACAACATGGCAGTAAGGGAGGTGGAGTGGGAACTGCAGTAAAGGGAATACAGATTGAGGCCCATCCCCACCAAAGCCGTGTGTAAATGTTGACCGGTTGCTGGACAGTTGGCCAACCTGGAACACTAATTCCCCCTTAAACTGTGAGAATAGCAAGCCCGAGTTCAGCATGGGGATGCATATTGATGGTATCTTTTCCATCCTGATGGCCTGTGACCGAGGAGCGCGTGGGGAGTGGAGATTTGTGAATACAGGTTTGCTGTTGTCTCTTGCCCCTGTGTCCACTTTTCTTCTTAGGATAAGGGGATCTCATGTCTCCTTTGCTGAATCATTTACATCCCACTCATGATCCCTGAGTTTGAATGGAGGTAGCCACAGGACCAATCTTTAGAATTGTGTCACTGGCACCTGGCCATTCAGACTCAGTGACTGGAGTCACTGGATAGGGTCACTCCAGTGACTCTGTCACACAACAGAGGGAGCCCTAGTGCTTCTTGTGAAACCACTGGGAAAGAGTTAGACTCTATAGAACGGTTAGCAAATGAGCAGGTGGTCACCCTGGAACTATACGCCCATCCATTCCACAGCACTGGCGGCCCTGCCTGAGAACGGAGCAAATGCAGAGGAGAAAATCAGCATCACCTGAGTCCCCAAATCCAGCCATACCTGAAAGCAACCCCCAGAACTTTCCAGAAATAGAAACCAGTAAGTTCCCAATTTGTCTAAAGCCAGTTTGGATTGAATTTCTTTCCTTTGCAGCTAATAAAGTACTGAATAAAATAGCTGTAATAGTCAAAACTGTGGGCAAATTTAGGTGTATATGTGTGGGAATCTTTTAACATTTTTCATAGGAAAAAAGATATGCAAATTTTTATTTTTAAATTTTAATTATGAAACATTTCAAATAGGGATAAAAGTGCAGAAAAGAACAGATTATCCATGTACCCACCTCAGAACAGATATTAACATTTTGTCATATTTGCTTCTGAGTCTTTACTGAAGCATCTGTGTAGTTTGAAACGCGAGGTGGGAAGAGCATAAAGCGTTCTATCCGTTCTGTCTCCTGAGTTCTCTCCCCTTAAAGGCTCTCAGGATTTGTGGATTTCAGTGTATATTTTCATAACTATTCAAATACATCCACTGGCTGTACATTTTACTACAAATTACAACATTTATATAATTAGGCTTAGCCTTTGCATTTTCCAAATAATATATGCTGGAGATTGTTTCTTCATAGTACAAATAGAGCTGATGCATTGCTGTAGCAGTTGTGAGGCATTCCAAGTCTAAGTCAAACATTTCTTATAATTGAAATTTTGATAGATTTCACACAAGGTCAAACATAGAGGTCACACCAATTTATACTCCCACTGATTGATTTTCATAGATTGAAAATCTATGCCACAAAGGCTGGTCAAGTTCGAATGATCCAATGTTCCGATGTCGTTTAAAGTTGCAGTTGCATTTCATGTTAAGCATCACTGCATCTATTTAAGGGCCACTTGTAGTTCATTGTGTTTTGCACCCATTTTTTTATGAGCTGTTTTTAAATTGAACACACACACACACACACACACACACACACATTGGCCATTTGTGGTGTGAATAGTTGATGTATTTTCCAGTTTCTCATTGGTCTTTTCACTTTTCATTATAATGATTTTTATCATACAGAATTTGTTAAATTTCATTTGTGTCACCAGGCCTAATCTATTTTAGGGTTTTGTCTCATTTTTAGCAAAGTGTTATGGGTTGACCTGCATCTTCCCCAGCTTCATCTGTTGAAGTTGTAAGCCCCAATACCTCAGAATGTGACCATTTTCAGAGACAGGACTTTTAACAAGGTAATTAAGTTAAAATGAGGTTATATCTGTGAACTTTGATCCGATATGACCTTCTTGATCAAAGTTCACATTTGATCCAATATGAACTTCTTCCAATAAGAAGAAGCTACAGACAGATACACACAAAGGGAAGACCATGTGAGGACACAGGGAGAAGAAGGGCCTCTGCCAGCTGTGGAGAGAGGCCAAAAACAGATCCTGCCCTCAGGGCCTCCCAAGAAATAAACCCTGCTGGCATCTTGATCTTGAACTTTCAGCCTCCAGAGTTGTGAAAAATAAATTGCTGTTGGTTAAGCCCTTGTGTCTGCAGTACTTTGTTACTGCAGCCCAAGCTGACTGAGACAGAAGGATTTCTTACCATGTGATTTTTAACACATGAGAAAAATCTCATTTTTAACAGTGAGATTTTTAAATGGGCGTGAAATACAAATGAAAGAGTTCTGTTATCCTCCAGGCAAGTAGGCTACTTTATTGTTAACATTTTTATGCATTTCTTATTTTTTGCACCTTCTTCAGTGGGTAAACTCCATTTCAGAGAGATGTCACCACTTCTAAAAGAAGGGCCAGGAGAGGAGAGCCCAGCACTAGGTGATGACTGAGCCTCCCCCATGCATCCTCCCTTACCCATCTCTGCCACCACCCTCATAGTGGGCATTGAACCCTGATAACAGGTATAGTAGCTACTACAATGAGACTTAGCTCTCCTCAAAGAAAATAGGGTGGGCTGGAGGTGTGTTTACTCAGTTCAACCATGATGCAACGTATCCAGTAATGACTATCTCTCAGACATGGCAAGAGAGCCCTTCCTCTATGTAGCAGCCTGTCTGCCCCGCCCAGGAAGCACACTCAGCAGCAGCCCTGGCCACGGGCGCACCAGCAGGTCTTCCTCAAGCACTAGGGAGCAGCAGAGAATTCTTACAGGCTAATATCTTATCTAACAAGCTGTGCTTGTGTCCCCAGGGAGAGATCAAGTTAGAAAAACCTCATCTCCTAGAGAATTGTGTTCACAGCTCTGGCTTGTGCAGAGCTGGTTTTGTTTTCTAATCAAGCTTCTGGGCTGAATATTTATTCATTTTCTCCTGCTCGTAAACTCATTTTGTAGCTTTTAAGTGGGGGAAAATGTCCCGTTTCATTGTGAGTTGATACTGAAAGTGTTTGATAAAAGAGCCAATTTGTCCTTTTCCCCACTGGATTTAGATTTGAGTTAACAAAAAGTCACGACTGAAGTGGTTGGTCATACATCAAAGAGGAGATCTAATGGGCTTTTGAAGAGATAGTGTAAACATGTGGGAATAGTGTTCTAAGGCAGTAATGTTGCTTTAGAACACCATGAGGCTTTTATGGCTATGAACAGTGTTTAAATTTTAAATGGATTTTAAATAAGTTCTTTCAGCTTCTCTCTTTCTTTCCTCTCACCACAATTAGACTCTAAATATGTCTCATCAGTCTTGTACCAAGCATAGGTATTGTGGTTACCATGCCGCATTGCTGCAGGGGAGGCAAGAAGACACATTTGACTTTCCATGCTATACATTTATCATCATATGAACAGGGCTTTTCTGCATATATTGATCACAAAACCCCTTAGCATTCTTCCAGGACTCCTCTCACAGCCTCAAATTGGTCAGTTCTGTGGACTGTGCTGGGATTTCTGAATTCATCTTCAACATGCCCTTCTAAAGTTCTGTAGAACCAAAGAGCAGGTAATTAAAACCTGGACGCTAGATTATTAACATGATAATAGACTGGTCCAGCTGGATGTCCAGCATGTAACAGAGTGCCTGGTACCTAGGAAGCTGCAACAAATATTTATTTAATGAATGTGTAATCTTTCTAAAAATTGTGGACTGAGTAAATAAGACCAACCTTCAAAATAAGGACAGCTAGAAAAATCATACAGCATATTAAAAATGTTGCCAGAGTGTGATAGAAAGCAGACATGATAGTGATGGATTACTGGGGTAAGAATCCAGGAAGATGTCCTAACATGAAGGGGTGTTTCTCCTCTGTGGTCACTGATGTGAGCCAGAAGTAGCCAGGCCATTATAGACTGCAGCTCATCTAATGATCTCAATCGTTGAAAAGGGATAAAGGTGAACCCAGAATGCTACAGGCAAGATAAATCGCATCAACAGGGCCCCGAGTCATTTCTGCAAACAATTATGAAAATACAGTGTCCAGCATATTATATACAATATGCAGGCACACGAGATGGAAAGGTAACATATTTCAAAACTGGTATAAAATAAAGATAAGACAGACAAATTCAAAGGGAATCCAAAAAAACAGAGTTGTAGACCTGATAAAACCCCAACAGTTATTATCATTCATATGCAAGCCATTGAAAATTTTTTCAAAGAACCCAGAAACTGTTAAAAAACAGAACCAGTTGAAAATAATGAAACAGAAAAAAAAAACGAACAAACATTTAGAACTTTGGTAGATTTAACATAAATTGGATGCTGAAAGAATCAGCAAAATGGAAGACAGGTTAGATGTCAATGTCAAGAGTAAATCACAGAGTAACAAATTATGGAAGATACAGAATAGAGCACAAGAAAAATGCCAGATATCCATGATGGGGAAGAAGGCAGCAAATCACACTGCCATGTGTGTACCTATGCAACAATCTTGCATGTTCTTCACATGTACCCCAAAACCTAAAATGCAATAAAAAAAAAATATATATATATATATATATATAAAGACATTGCAGATACCAAAAGGACTGGCACACGTGTAGGTGGAATTCCAAAAGAGAGGAGAGAAAAAACTGAACAGAAACATATAGTATAATAATATTGGCAGATAACTTTTCAAAGCTAAAAGAAAGACAAAAATTACAAAGCTAAGAAACTTTATAAAGCCAAGCATAGTAAAATTTTTAAAAAGCATATGCACTAAGGTATATTACAGTAAAACTTTTGGAAAGAAAAGATAAAGAAAATTTTAAATATTCTCAAAGACAGCCAGAGGAAAGGGGCCGGGTTCTTCCAAAAGAACAACGGGAACTGAAATCAGCAACTCTCTTCTCAGCAGAAGAAATACAAGCCCAAAGCAACAAGACTACGAAAAGGTCTCAAAGGGCTAAAAGAAAGTAACTACCAGAGACTGGAATTCTGCCCAGCAGGATAATAACTTTTAGTGATGGAGAGGAAATAAATACATTTTCAGACAAATATATGAGCAATTTTAGCATCACCAAGCCAGCACTAAAGGAAATACTGAAGTTGTTCATCAAGCAAAAGGAACCTGGTTCAGACAGGTCAGAGAAAGTAACAATGAACAAGGAAATGGCAAAGGTAAAGGCAAACCTAAATAATATGGGCTATATTTGCCGTAATAAAAATCCTTTACAATAATATAGCTTAGGTCAGGCACGATGGCTCATGCCTGCAGCCCCAGCACCTTGGGAAGCCAAGGTGGATGGATCACCTGAAGTCAGGAGCTTGAGACTAGCCTGGCCAATACGGTGAAACCCCGTCTCTACTAAAAATAATTTTTAAAAAATTGCCAGGTGTGGTGGCAGGCACCTGTAATCCCAGCTTCTCAGGAGCCTGAGGCAGGAGAATCATTTGGACCCGGGAAACAGAGTTTGCAGTGAGCCGAGATCTTGCCATTGCACTCCAGCCTTGGCAACAAGAACGAAACTTCATCTCAATAAATAAATAAATAATAAATAAACAAAATAATGCAGCTTACCCAAGGAATTGCTCCTAGTTCAATTTTGTGGCCTTTCATTCTACATATACATATTTTGGTCTCAGCTAAATTCTCAAGGGGACCCCTCTGCAGATTCTGGACCTCTTCCATGTGTAGCTCCCTTCTCTCAAGTCCTCTTCCCCTCAATTTCAAGCCAATTACATTCCCACCTGCTCTGTCTCCTCAACTTAGCAAAATCATCAGGCTAGGTGTGAGTCACTCCTCCCTGTTTCGTAGTCTGGAATTGCTTTTAGCAGAGAGCTTGGGCAATCTTAGGGCTCATCTTGTGAACACCTCTTCTTCTGGGGCCCATTTTTCTACCCTATTGTATAATACCCAGTTTTCTATCTATTAGTTCAGAAGTTATATTCACTTTCCTTCATTCACTTAAAATCTAGGAATCATTAGTAAATGCCTCTCCTTTGATTCATATATAATTAATCTATATTTTAAGCTTTAATGTAAAATGATGAACACTAATAAAACTTGTTAGACATCTAAAGGAGCTGACAAGGTGGCCTGTAACTAGGAGAAAAGTCAGTCAATAGAAACAGACCCCAAAATGACAATGACGATAAGATTTGCATGCAGGGAGGTTAATACGACTGTTACAAACATGCTTCAGTTGCTCAAGGACAGAAGAAAAACATAATGAGAAGAGAAGTGGTCAGTATGAACAAAAAGAATGGAAACTTCTGTAAGGACAGAAGGTCACTGGATGCAATCTAGAGTCCGGAACATGCCCACTTATGTGGACAGTTAAGGTGGCATTACAGAGTTGAGTTTGTCAAATAAACAGTGGTGGATAAAGCGTATGTCCACGTGAGACACAAAGGAAGCATGATTTCTATATTATACCACACTAAAAACCAGTCCAAGTGGATCACAGACCTAAATGTGAAAGGTAGAACCATGGAGATTCTCAAACATATACAGGAGATATTTTCATTACCTCAGAAGTCAGGAATTTTTTCAAATCCCAGAATATAAAAGAAAACCCCACTGGTCATCAAGAAAAAGATTTCTAAATTTGATTATATTAAAATTAAGAATTTCATTCCCTTAAAAGACATACTTAAATAAGCCCCTAGCTAGAAAAAATATATTTACTGTACATTTCACCTATGAAGAGGTACTATTCCAGAAGAGGAGGAGATGCATAAATACCTTTCAAATTTCATTATTGAATGAAATAGACAACATAGCTGCAAAATAGGCAGAAGATTTGAATGGGTGCCTCCACAAAAGGTTGTCAAGTGGCTAATAAATGTGTGAAAATGTCTCAACCCTGTTAGCAGTCAAAAAATGCAAAATGACACCAAAATGAGATATCTCTTACACTCACCAGAAGGGCTAAAATTTAAAAAGGCTAAAATAAAAAGGGATAGGTCAGGATACGGAGGAAGAGGAACACACATACTATCGGTAAGAACGTAAATTGAAACAAGTGCTTTGTAATAGTGTTCCGTATTTGAGGCTACACCAAAATCCTGACTACTATTTTACTCTTCCTCAAATAGGTATCTTTTATATATATAATAAAAAGGAAGGGACTATAGCCATGTGCAACAGGATGGATGAATGAATCTCAAAAATGAACATTGAGCCAAAGAAGCCAGATTCAAAAGGAATATGAACTGTGCTAATATTTTCATCTAGTATGTTTAAAACTAAACTGCAATATTACAGTAGTATGTTTGCAAGATAAAACTTTAAAGAAAAGGAAGTAAGGGATTATCATGACAGATGGGATAGCAAATTACTCCTGAGAGTGGGGAGAAAGTGATTTGGTGGAGCAGGAGGGGACTTACGGGATGTAGAAATAGCCTACGTTTTTATCTGGATAGTGATGTAATGGGGGCTCGTTTTGTGACCAAACACTGAGGTGTACATTTAAAGTTTTTCTGAATGTGTCATATTCATAATGGCAAAAATGTTACACAAAGAAAAGAAAAAAAGTCTATTCAGGAATTGAGTTAGATGTCCTTTCAGGCAAATAGCTCCCACAAGAAAAAGTCTTAGACAAGAAGATCAAGGAAAATGTGAAGTATGTATC
>PVKV010013606.1:19391-60882 GCA_004027835.1 Alouatta palliata
GAGGGGAGGGAAGGGGAGGGAAGGATTTCAATAAGAATGCATGTTCATTAGAAACTTTTTAAAAAGGAAATATAGTTTATCAAGAGAAAGAGATAACCAATTACAATACCACCATTTAGAAATGATCACCTGACGCTGTGGCATATGTTTTATATCTCTGCATCTATATATGGATATTTATCTATCTATATCAACACAATGCAAGGCATATAGGAAGTATTCAATAAATGCTATTTTCCTTCTTACATACATCATAGGAAATTGCTTTTATTATTCTGTTTGAAACCTGTGATTTTGATCCAATGCTATAATATAAAGGAAGAACAAGTTTCTTTTTTTTATTCTAAAACTTTGACATTACGGAATTCAAAAGCTGCTGGTTTTCCATGCAGTGCTGTTTTTGTGATGCATTTAATTATTATCATCTAACATTTATTGAGCACCCACTGAGGAAAAGACATTGTACTAGATACAGTATGAAAAATATTTAAAAGAAATCAGCGACTATAGCAACCTGCAGAAAAGAAACTATTGATTTTTAAAAAGTAATTTAACTTTCTTTGGGAAATATTTAATTACATATGGACATATTTGCATATTTCCTTTGTGACATACTATTTAAAAAGCAAGGTAAGATCTACTAAATTGTCATAAGCTAGAGGGAAAGTAAGAAATCCAGTTATTTATGGTTTAGGGGAAAATGCAAAAGTGCAAATGCCATTCTCTACTCTTTTTCTATCCATCTCTCCCTGGTTTATCTTCTCTAACTTTAGGACAATGACAGTAGCCTTCATATTGCTGATTCTCACTTTAGATCTTAAGTAATAGCTGCCTCTTTAACTCCAAACACTTATTTCTAACTACCCACAACAACCTTTACTTGGTGCTCCCACAGGAGGCTCAAAAGCATCCTCAAAACCTAAACTCATCATCCTCCCCTCCACCTCCAAAAAGATTCCCTACTAACTTACCAAGTGCTACTGTAGGATTGTCAGTCTTCCCAGGTTAAGTCTTCAGATAAATGTTTGACATTTCACTCTTCCTCACCCACATCGTATGAGTCAAAAATCCTTGATTACGCCTCCTTAATCTTTCAATTCCATTTCCCCCACCATCTCTTTACTCACTGAGTCAGCATCTTTCACCTTTGTTCTTATAGGAGCCTCTAAAAGATCTTATGCTCATGATCTATTAGTCTTTTCTATACAACAGTCATAACATTCCTTTTAACACTGATCGTATCCTGTTATATCGAGGATGAAACACGTTTATGATTCCCCAGTGCTCGCAGAACCATGTCAAGATCCCTAAACAAGACAGCCAAGCCCTCCCATTACATGCCCAAATCCCAGCTAAAAGCAACTCCTCTTAGGTTTGATGCAAATTTCAGTAACCAGAGCCTCTTATAATCCCTTTACACACCATTGGATTTCATGTCTCCATGTCTTTGTCTGAAATAGACTCTTTTTTTTTGTATCAGTTATAGCAAACTTCTGTTTATCATCTAAGGCCAAACACAAAATTTATCCTTAGTTTTATTTTTCTTACCTACAAAATTAAACATACAGTTTTTCTGTTGGAGTCCTGAGCAGGACCTACTCTACCTAGCCACCTTCATAGTGCTCATTCATGCTTCCAACGAGTTGGTGAGTACTTAATAATTGTGTTTGTGATGCCAGTCACAATTCAGGCACTGGGGATACCAGGCAAATAAGACAGGCTTCTGTTGGACCCCTTTGGATCTCCCTTCTCATGGTGGGAAGCAGCAGAACAGAAGTAAATAAATAAGTTTTATTTCAGAGAGTTTGTGTTATGAAGAAAATAAAACAGCGTCAGGGATAAAATATGATTAGGTGGAATCTACTTAGATAGCGTAGCCTGGAAAGTCATTTCTAATGAGATGATGTGATAACACATCTAAAGTATGACAAGGAATGAGGCATGCAAGGGACAATAAAGCTTGTTGCAGAAAAAGAGAACAGGAGTCGCAATGAGCTGAGCTCAGAACCTACTGAGGGTATGCAAAAAAATAAGACGAGTGTGCCTGGACCATGACCACCAAGGAGTCAGTGGCACGAGGTAAGTCCAAGGCTGGATCGCAGGGTTTTTCTTTTGAAACTCTTTTTTAAAAGTTTTAATGATTGCCCTAAGGGTTACAACACACACCTTTAATTAATTACAGTCTACCTTCTAATAATATTACAGTGTTTCACATGCTGTGTAAGAATATTACAGCTGTATAATTCCAATGTCTCCTCTCCATCTTTTGTGCTAATATAAAATGTACTGTCATACATTTTACTTTTACATAGTTATAAATGCATATTGCACTGCTACTGTTTTTGTTTTTGACAATTACCTTTTAGAGTGATTAAAACTAAGAAAAATGTATTTTGTAATTATATTTGTTTTAACCATTTCTGGAGGTTTTCATTTCTTTCTGTAGATCTAAGTCATATTCCCTTTGTCTGAAGAACTTCCTAGCACACTAATCTTACTGCAAGATAGATGATAATAAGTTCCTTAAGTTCTTTATTTGTTCAAAATAACCTTCTCCCTCATTATTGAAAGCCATCTATACTACGTACAGAATTCCGGGTTGACAATTTTCTTTTCAGCATTTTAAGAATTTTGCTCTATTGTCTTCTGACTAGTTTCTGATGACAAGTCTTACATATTATCTCTTTTTTTCCCCCTGTATATAAGGTGCCAATTTTAATCTTTCTTTGGATTCCTTTGAAATTTTCTATTTATCTTTAGCTTTCAGCAGTTTGAGTATAATAATATGTGTATTTCTTTTTAAATATTTTTTTTTCTCTCTTCAGGTATTTACCATGCTAGGGATTATCTCGGTTTCTTGAGTCTGTAGTTTTATGTCTTTAATTATTTTTGGAAGATTATCAGTCATTATTTCTTCAAGTGTATTTCGTGCCACATTCTTTCTCTATTTTCCTTCTGGAATTCAGTTTGTATCTCTGACCATTTGATCTTTTCTCACATCTCGGGGGTGCTGTCTTAATTGGTTTTTCTCTTTGTGTTTCAGTTTCAGTAGTTTCTATTGATCTGTATCAATAGATTGCTGATTGTTCCTCCTCTCATATGTATTCACTGATTGTTTCTCCTCTTGCATGTATTAAGTCTATTGGTAAGTTTACTCCAGGCATTTTTTATCTCTATTATCATGATTTTTATTTCTAATCTCCCTACTGAAATCCCCCATATGCTCCTGCATGTTGCCTCCCTTTTCTAACAAAGCCTTCGACACATTAGCATGGTTATATTAATTTACATTTGAGTCATTCCTGAGCCTATTTCAGCTGATTTTTTTTTTTTCTTGGTAGTGTCCTTTGTGTGTCTCATAACTTCTGTTTTACACTTGAATGTTGTTTACCTGTAAATGGCATGTGTAGAACAATGGAGACTGCTGAAAATAATATTTATGCCTGATGTGGTCATGCAACTTTTGATAGGCTGTTGGGGCTGGAGTTGAGCCTGTTTAGCCAGGAACTGAGCTAAGTTTGGGTTTTGTTGCTACCATGGTTACTGGCTTTAAATAATTCTGGCCTTACGAGATGCTTCAGGTGAGGGCTGGTTTACTGGAGGGCTTTTCCTAATGATACTACTCCACCCTCAGCTTTAGAACTTCCCTGGATGGCTGCACAACTCAAAGAGTCTCCTCATGTTCTTACCCCTCCCTGATGGTAGATTTCTATTGCTTATTTTTCTGTGCTTGCTAGCCAGGGATGGGGGGGCAGTTCTGCTGTCCTGGTCAATCCTTAGTCTCAGAAAATCTCAACATCCCTGGGTTTTGGGGAAGGGGCTTTCTCAGAGATCCTGCCCTTCTCTTGCCACTAGAAGGCCTGCTGTGGTCTGTGACTAGGATGGATTCCTGCCACTTCTCAAAGTGTTAAAGGTTTCTTATTTTCTCTTCCTCCCAGCCACAATGAGTTTCCATCTGTACTCAAGGGTCAACAAGGTTTGCTGCCCTCTTCCAGCATCTTAAGATGTTTGTAGACAAGGAGGGTTCATGCAGGACATTGTACCACTCCATGGTGGCCATTCCACTTCCACAAGCCTGCACCCTAAGGGAGGCTTTCTCTAGCCTCTCACTCTCCATCTTTCTTCTGAGCTTCCGGTGGAGGTCAATGGAAAGGAATCTACAAGTAAGTACACATGCCCATTGTGTCCCTCAGGACATTCCACTATTAGTTTTTAGCAATTTACACTCAGTTCTCACCTGTTTGCATAACAGCCCCATCTTACTCCTGTGCTCTGCCACGGGTAAGCCAGTAATCATGTCCCATCTCCCTTGGATTTGACTTTTCATCCCTTATATTTCAGCCTACTTGATTGCCCTGCAATCTCAGTTCCCTGATGGGTTAAAGTTATGACTTTGGAGATTGTTGGGCTTTTACTTCTTGTGAGATGCTTGTGAGCAACTTTCTTTTCAGCTTTCTGCTGGAAGACCTATACAGTCTATTAAGTCATGGCAAGAAGTGTGACTGGCACACAGTCAACGCTCAGGAAAACTGTGTGAATTAAACTCATAATTCAGAAGTCTTCTGTTATTCCACCTGTGGGTTATACTGATTCATGTAGTTTATTCTCCAAACCCAGCCAGAGGCATCCTTTTAGAACACAGATACTTCAGAGGCTTCCATTGCTCTTAAAATAAAACATAAACCTCATTGCTCACTCACTGGGCCAATGTAAGTCTGAATCTCATTACTCTTTCCTTTGTGCAATGAGCGGTAATGACTCTGATCTTATTTCTTAAATAAAACACTTTTCCCATTTCATGCCTTTGAGTGTGCTGCTCCTTCTGTCCTGAAGAATCCCAGCATCTCACATTTGCAAGACTATCTTCCTCTCTTCTTATTTATTTATTTTGAGATGGAGACTGTCACCCAGGCTGGAGTGCAGTGGCACAATCTTGGCTCACTGCAACCTCCACCTCTCAGGTTCAAGCGATTCTCTTGCCTCAGCCTCCCAAGTAGCTGGGACTACAGGCGCGCAGAACCATGCTTGGCTTATTTTTGTACTTTGAGTAGAGATAGGGTTTCACTATGTTGGCCAGGCTGTAGTTTACTCTCTTCTCTCCTCAATGGCATTTCTGTGGTGAGGCCTTCCTTGAATAGAACCTCCATGACCTAATACAGTACCTGGGATTTATATTCTTCTTCCTCACACTGATACACACTTGCATGTATCTCTAGAACTTCAAATGCATGCTTTTGACTTTCCCCATTGTGAAATATGAGTTCCATGGAAGCATGAACTTAGTTTATTTCCATGCTGTGTCCTTGATACATAGCACTTCTCAGGGGCTCAGCATATCAAAAACAACTGGATCAGTGGAAATCTGCATTAGCTATTGTTAAACAAATAAATTCCTTTTGCTGCTCATCCTGACACCCTACATGGATTTGCTCAGTTGAGAAGCAGCTCAACTGCAAGGCATGGACTGCAATAAGGAATGTCTGGGGCTCCCACTTATAAATCCACACTTACATATCTGTCCACAGTGGTTAAGCCTGCAGGGCTAATTTCCCCAGTTAGCAGTGACTCTGCCTCTAATTCTGTTTCAGTCTCTGCTGTGCCATAGCGGAGGCCAGCAAACCGCAAATAGCCAGAGAGTAAATATTTTTGGCTTTGAATGTCATATGGCTACAGTGTCATAATTACTCATCTCTGCAACATAATACAAAAGGAACCACAGACCATATGCAAATGAATGAACATGGCTGTGTTCCAATAAAACTTTATTTACAAAAACAGACATTAATCCTCTTTGGCCCACAAGCTGTCGTATGCAGACCCCTGGGTCGCTGACCAGTACTGGTCCCTGGCCTGTTGGGAAATGGGCCATGTAGCTGGAGGTGAGTGGCGGTCCAGTGAGCATTACTTCCTGAGCTCCGCCTCCTATCAGATCAGCAGCAGCATTACATTCTCATAAGGGCATGAACCCTATTGTGAACTGCACATGCAAGGAATCTGGCTTCTGCGCTCCTTATGAGAATCTAAGTAATGCCTGGCGATCTGAGGTGAAACAGTTTCATCCCGAAACTAGCCTCCCCAACCCTGTCCATGGAAAAATTGTCTTCTATGAAACTGGTCCCTGGTGCCAAAAAGCTCGGGGACCACTGCTCTATAGGATTGCCACTTACCTCCTTAGGTGCTATCTCAAAAGCCTGCATTTTTTTTAATCCATCACATGGCTTCTATTTTAACTAAGACTATTCCAAATACATTTGAAATTTTTTGAAAATGGGTTCAGACTTGTTTGCATGACAGGTTATCAGATGGGAAAAAAAAAACTTAATTTCATTATTTAAATACAGTTTACTGAGTGATTCCTACTTGCCAGGCATGGTGTGGTGCAGTTCACATTCACCTTCTCACTTCACCTCCCAACACCACCAAAACCAGTGTGTGTGCACCACTATCTCTCTCCAGCAGCGAAAAAAAGTCTCAGAATGTTCTTATAGTTAGTTATGGTGCTTACAGAGAGTGGACCACGTGAGATCACGGTCGGTTCTTTACATTTACAAATACTGGCTGGCACTGAGCTTGTTCCTCAACACATGCTGAGGGAGTTTCCACTAAATCTAACTGAAGTGGACATTTACATCTTGACATCAACAGTGCAGTTCTCTGTCATTCAGAACAGATGCGTCTCTGCAGCTGCCAACTCGAGCTGGTGCTTGTCCAATTTTCCTGCTCCATGAGACTCCAGAGAGAGTCTACTCATAGGATGAAGAAGCATTGTGTAAGGACCCTGGCCTGAGGAATGTCTGTCCAAGGAGAGGCTCTTATTTTCATACAGAAGATAACTGTGTGGAGACATTGACTTAACCAACAAGCGAATTGATCCAAACAGTTTCTGAATCATCTGTTGATGCAGTTACAATGGTAAATATGATGAGCCTGCATAGATAAGAGATGAGAACACAGCTTTTTCTTTTTCTCTAAAAGGAGTTTCACAGATTACTGTAAGAACTGTCATCCAATTTCTGAATTGTGTCATGGGAAAAGTGCATGTCTGTTCCATGCAAATGCCAGGTTAAAGAGCAGCCAACAGGTAGAAGCCACCATGGGCACCATCACCATTCATCATCGCTCCTTACAGGTTTATTGTAGAGCTATTTGAGCATAGGTTGGGTGCATGAGGAAGTTATGGTTGCCAATATTCAAGGAAATTCAAGGTGAGCACCCACTGAGGACAGTCTAGAGGGCACACGAATGCAGAATGGATCTAAACTCCTGTGTTCTTTTCCTTATGCAAGACCAAAATATTCTATTAGGACCATTACTTCAATTGCAGAGAAATATTTCTCACTGAAAAATGCCTGTTGAACGAGGACGGCTGGAAGGAAGAGCCACTTTTCCAATTAGCAGCAGCCCAGCCATGCTTCTCCCAGATCCTTTGGCTCCCTGTAACCATCTTGGGAACTTTCATTTATGTCTATAACAGTGTTCCTCATTGTTTTCTACAAAGCAAAAAATGTCTTGAGAGATAGACGGTTAAAGACATCTTAGCTGTACAAACAATATCTTTGCTTTTCCAGGCTGCTGTGGCATTATTCTGTCCCTGGTTGAGTACGTTATGTTTGAAGACGTTCAAGTTGTAAACACAGAGCCATCCATCATCCATCAGCTAGGCGGGGGCTTGAGTAATTAGCAACAATCAAAGTTGCTGTGTTTAGAGGCTGGAAGAAGATCTGGAGGAAAGATTCTCACTCTTGGTTAAATTTGCTGATCAAAAAGTTGAATGGGGAAGAAATCTTAGCCTAGTCCTCTCATGCTGCAGGTGGAGAATCAGAGGCTGGATCAATGCAGGCACCAAGACCAGAACTCATGGCTCTCTTTCTTTCTCCAGTACCACCATTACTGCATTTATGTGGCACAGGAGAAGACCGAAAAGTTTGAGGAGAGAACGGCTTCCCTTCGGTTGGAGTTCTTGAGAAATCAGTTTCTGAGTTATAAGCCTACTGGGACTTTATTCCGTTCGTCCAGCTTTGCCAGTCTTCACAAACATTTGTCCCATGACCAAAAGAATGGCAAAACCTTAACCCGCTTTTGGACTCTACTTGGACAGTTTGACACATGGCTGTACTGAATACAAAAGTGCTCAACAAGACAAGAGTGTATCCCTGGGAACCCTGGAAGCCATTCTTCCCTCTTCTAAATGAGATCCACTGGATTATAAACTTGTGGCTGGGTTGGAATTGCTCCCTAAACAGCTCCGAAGACATGCCTCTTTATCTTCCTGTCCTAAACTGGAAGCAGGATTTGAAAAGGCATATTAACTAAGAGAATAAAAACATTCTCAAACAGATTTGATTGGAGGGAGGAGTTCATACTCCTTTTAAGGGCATTGAGGAAATATTCATCGCATATGGTACTGTGTTGCTCTTGAGATTTCCTTAAATAGTTCTCATTTCAAACATTCTTTCTTGCTACCCGTGCACATAAACTCATACATGCAATAACGTCTTTCCTCATGTTGACTTCTGGACTATAATCCCTGTTACTTTTTGGAGTAGGAAGATATTAAAACCAACTCCTCATCCTCAAGAAGCTTCCTGTCTGGTTGAAGAGCTCTACATGTATGAAAAAGGAGCCAAACAATTGGAGTGATATTTGTCTGCAGAGAAGGATTAAGGGTCATGTGAGTGAGAAGAACAGGAGAGGAATGGTGGGTAGAATCCTAGGGTGCTTGTCCCTGTTGCAGGTTTTGCATTAGGAGCAAGACTATGTGCCTTGTCTCATGAGACAGAGAATGTCCAGCTCAGCTTGGTGACAGTGCATTGAAGGTTCATGTGGCTTTGTCTGCCCATACAACAGTAACGTGTAGATGAGCTTAGACTCTTTTCATTTCACTAGTATAATATTGTCATTTTATATTGTTATGTTGTACTCAGCAGCTGAGCAAGGTGGAGTTCATCCCAAACATTTTAGCTGAAAGACTATCTTGCTTCCTAGAGGACCACAGTAAAATAAATCCTCAACTCCTGAGTCCTCCCGGTGGCGGTTTTGGTGCCTACACTTGTGGTTGATGCATATGTGAATCCCTTTATCTGTTTTCATGGAGAGCTGTGTTTGTGCTCGCACGGCATGGTCTGAACTCTTCCCTCATAAGGGCCGTGCCATGTTATTCCTCTGCTTATGTATGTTGTCCAAATACAGTTTTTCTTCTGTGGAATCTTCCTGCTCCCAGCTACACTATAATTCAGCTTCCTCGAAGTCATTTCTTCTTGAGCTTCAGCTGTTTATCATTTTACTGTGTCTGATGTTAATCACTGAAATACACAAATTATGCTTAGAAGCCTAGACCTGCACAAAGCACTCAGCCCCTTCCTCCATGCAGGTCAGCAACATCACCACCAACAAATAATAGCTCATGTTTCTCGAAGATCAGGGATTGCAACTTTTTCTATATGTTGAGAGTGATTTAATTCTCCATTGGTTAAAGAAAAAATTCTTCCCCATTGACATCCCTGATGTATTCTACTTCAAACTCTTAGTACCTCAGAGAACACGCCATAGAACCACAGGTTCCAGGAGCACAAAAATAAGTCCTCAATAAAAATAACTGAGGGCTCCACACAGTGGGTCACGCCTGTAATCTCAGCATTTTGGGAGGCTGAGGTAGTAGGAATGCTTGAGTCCAGGAGTTTGAGACTAGCCTGGACAACATAGTAAGACCTTGTCTCTACAAAAAAACACAAATTGTTAGCAAGGTGTGCTGTGTGGCATGCACCTGTTGTCACAGCTACTTGGCAGGCTGAGGCAGGAGGATTGCTTGAGTCTGGGAGGTCAAGGCTGCAGTGAGCCAAGACTGGGCCACTGCATTTCAGCATGGACCTCATAATGAGACCCAGTCTCACAATAATCATAATAATAATGATGATTGTGGCTTCCATTTATCATATGGGGACCAGTCATTGCACTTAACATTATTCTTCTCTTATGATCTTCTGTCATCTGGATGAGATGAGTTTTATAATTATAGTCAGTCTTAAACTAACAGAGTGACAAGATCTAAGGTCAAATAATGTATCTGGCTCTCTCATGGCTCTCTCTTTATAAGAGACAGCCGGGATCAAAGCCCAGGATCATCTGACGTAAATCTCTGCCTTTGCCAGTGTATGAAATAGTGTCCCATAACCTTGCATACTTCTGACTATATTCCTGGAAAGAGATGGTCCCACCCCTACTTACACAACTGCAGTTCTGAGAAACTCATAATCTCCTGCACCACCTGTTGCTCTGTGAGTGAAGTTTTGATTGGACCCTTGATTACTTGAGGTATTAATAAATGTTCATTGAAAAAATCTGTTATGGGTTCACACATTACTGAAAAATACCAAATTTTAAAAAGTTAAATGGGTAGCAGCTAATATCCAGAATCTACAAAGAACTAAAACAAATTTACAAGAAAAAAAAACCCATCAAAAAGTGGGCGAAGGTTATGAACAGACACTTTTCAAAAGAAGACATATATGCAGCCAACAAACATATGAAAAAAATGCTCATCATCACTGGTCATTAGAGAAATGCAAATCAAAACCACATTGAGGTACCATCTCATGCCAGTTATAATGGCAATCATTAAAAAATCTGGAGACAACAGATGCTGGAGAGGATGTGGAGAAATAGGAACACTTTTACAGTGTTGGTGGGAGTGTAAGTTAGTTCAACCATTGTGGAAAACAGTGTGGCCGTTCCTCAAGGACCTAGAAATACAAATTCCATTTGACCTAGCAATCCCATTACTAGGTAATACCCAAAGAATTATAAATTGTTCTATTATAAAGACACATGCACATGTATGTTCACTGTGGCACTGTTTACAATAGCAAAGACCTGGAACCAACCCAAATGCCCATTGAAGATAGACTGGATAAAGAAAATGTGGCACATATACACCATGGAATACTATGAAGTCATAAAAAAGGCTGAATTCATGTCCTTTGCAGGGATATGGATGAAGCTGGAAACCATTATTCTCAGCAAACTGACACAAGAACAGAAAACCAAACACCACATGATCTCACTCATAGGCAGTTGTTGAACATTGAGAACTCATGGACACAGGGAGGGGAGCATCACACACTACAGTCTGTTGGGGAGTAGGGGCTAGGGGAGGGATAGCAGGGGGTGGGATTATTGGGGAAGGATAACATTGGGAGAAATACCTAATGTAGGTGATGGAGGGATGGAGGCAGCAAACCACCATGGCATGTGTATACCTATGTAACAATCCTCCAAGATCTGCACATGTACCCCAGAACTTAAAGTATAATAAAAAATATTTTTTAAAAATGCAAGCAAAAAAATAAAAAAATAACCAAATAGAAATCTGGCATGAAAAGTATAATAACTTAAATAAAAAATTCACTGGTAATATTCAACTAGTATTCAACAGTAAATGTGCACTGGCAGAGGATAAACCAGTCAACTAGAAGACAAATTAATAATATTTAAGCAATCTGAAGTATATAGAGAAAAATAGACAAATGAATGGAGCCTCAGAGAAATATGGGATACCATTAAGCATACCCATATATGCATAATGGGAATGCCAGAATGAGAAAAGGAAAAGGGACAGAAAAAATTTTGAAGAATGAATGGCTGAAAGCATCCGTAATTGATGAGAAACATTAATCTGCACATCCAGGAAACTTGACAAAATCCAAGTAGTAGAAGCACAAAGTAGTCCATTCAAACACATTATAGTCAGTGATGAAAAGATAAAGAAAAAATCTTGAAAACTCATCACACACAGGGTATACCTAATAAGCTTAACAGCTGACTTCTCATCAGAGACAATGGGAGCCAGAAATTTGTGGGATGGCCCTTATCATGGGACTGGAAGGAAAGTAGTGGTATTCAAAGTGCTGAAAGTGAAAAGCAAAAACAAAGAAAAATTCCCAACCAAAAGTCTTATTTTGGCAAAACTACCTTTCAAAGAAGACAAAATAAAGTCTTCCCAGATAAATAAAAACAGAATGGGTTGCATCTGTATATATAAAATCATCTTAAATCCTAACAAATAACTAATTTTGGTAGATTCCATTTTCTTTATTTTATAAATGAGAATGTGGTTTGGAAGTGTTAAGTTACTTGCCTGAGCTCACCCCACTGACAGGTGCCAGAGTTGGGACTGAAACCCACCGGCCTGGAGCCAAAGCTTCTTGTGTCATTCTACAAGGTCCCGCATGTCTCCATCCTCTGGCTGTATCTGTGTGAGAGCCTCGTCTTGATCCTCCGCAGCTGGGACCATGCACCGTGGATGACTCAAAGCGCTCATCACTCTGCATAGGCTGGGAATGACTGCTGAACACTGGGAGTATTGATTTGGGGATGACAAATATATTTCAGCAGTTTGACAAATTCACAAATACAGAACCAGTGAATAACGAGGATGACTGTAAAATTCACTACCTCTTTCTTCTGGCCACTTCCTTGTTGGGCAAAGCATTCTTTGTGCACCTGTACTCACCTCCAACTTAATTTGCTCCAGTTAAAAGAAAAACAGTTTGAATGAAAGGGCTAGTATCATTTACTTCAGTGAGAAATATTTTAATTTGTTCTAAGAATTCCAAAAGTCACACTCATTTTTTCACATGTATTTTAAAAAGTATGTAAAAAAAACCCATACACTTAAAAAGAAAAAAAAGGTAAAGAGCATGTATCTTGTTAAAACAGCAGTTATTTATTGAAGTTGTAGCTATTTAGTTTGGTGGAAATAAAACTTTATACACTCCAAAAATATTTGGGGGAAAATTGCTGAATGCCTTATCTGGCTATGAAGTCCTTTGAACTATTGACTATTGAAGTTCTTTGACTATAGACTATTGAAATACCTATTGATGTCTTGCCAGAAGCCACTGTTTCACAGCCATAGGAGCAGGGAAAATTTGTCTGATCCTGCTGTGATCTCCTCTTGCCTTCTCTCATTTCCTTCCTCAAGACTCACAGCAGGTAGAGCTACACACACTACCTGTTTTCAGGAAAGGCTGAAGAATGTTTAAGGAACAAAGGAGTGAGAGAAAGGTGACTTTATCTCCCGGGAAAGCAAGGCAGAAGGAAGGGATGCTGGAAACATCACTAAATATGTGTTTTCCTGGAACCTGAGTTCCGTTCCCTAGGACTGACCCTTGCCCAGGAAGGGGAGGAGATGAATTGTGCTTGAGGGCTGTAGAATTTTGGCTAGAGAGCTTTCTAACCACAAGACGCTTTAACACAAACTGAGAAGGAAGTGCTCTGTGGCCCTGGCTACTCAAAATGTGGTCTATGGATCAACAGCATCAACATCACGTGCTCGATTGGGAGAATGCAAGGCCCCAGGCTCACCCAGGCCAGCAGGGCCAGATCGCGGGTTTTACCAAGGTCCCAGCGGGATTTCATGTGCGCAGTAAAGATTAGCAAGCACTCTACTGTGGTGGGTGATATCAGAACAAAGCTTTGTGTCCCTGGTGAACAGTGTAGTGTGGACTGGTGGTCACAGTGTGGCTTCTCCCACATCAATACAAAAAGTCATTTGTTGTTAACAAAAACTGGCATCAATTTTTCTAAGGTGGTATTACAAAAATGTATTAATGCTGCTGTTCCTTATCAAGAGAAGTGCACATGTATAGACCCACAGCACCCAGTCTCCTTCCCACTGGGTCTCCACTGCCAGCAGCAGAGGCCTGTGCATGAGAGTTCACCTAATCCAGACTGCTCAGTGGGAGCTTTGAAAATGCCCATGTCCAGGCCCTGGACACAGAAGAGTGAAGTCAGAAGATCTGGGAATGAGGCTCAGGCACTGCTACATTTAAAAATTTTCCCCAGTCACTCTAAGAGTAGAGAATCGCTGGCCAAGGTTTGGTTTCAGGAGACAGTTAACTCAGGGGTATTTGAAAAGACAGGCCGACTCCTCTACAAGCTTCAAATAAACCAAGGTCGCTTGTAATAGTACGGTTTTCATCAGAGTCCTGAGTAGGAATGGCAATTAATGGCAATTAATAAGCACACACATACATACATATGGGTGTGCGTGTGTATGTCTCTGTGCACGTGTGTGTGTGTGTGAAACCTCCATCTCCATCCCAGGCCTAACCCTTTTTTTTTGCTTCACTGTGAGGACACAGTGCAATTATGTAACTTACCTGAGCTGGGCCACCTAAAAATTAAAATGTTCATGAGAGATTGACTGACTGACTTCATTAAAGCATTTTTTATAACTCTGTTACACATACTTAATTTTAAAACACATGCATATTTAATATTCTCTTCATGAGAATGTATTTATAAAAATAGTAATAAGCAGCATCCTCAGAAGACAGAGAAAATAAGACAGATGGGAAGAGAAACATCAGAACTGTCAATTGTAGGAAGGAATACCCTGATGTGTCTTTAGAACTGCTGATTGTGTGTTCTTTGCTGGAGTCTGGATAAGACCCTGTATTCTCTCCATGGAACTTAACACCCCAGACCCTAAGGTAACATGTCCATGATTAGGCCTTTGTCTAGCACACCACTAACAGTGAAATCTTAGGAAATACTGCTCATGTCTAGGGTATGGAGTAACACTGGGTCCACTGTTGTCTGTACGATGTGGTTTCTAATCACCAGACTAGTGTGGAAGACAAATTCCTTTGCTTTATTTCCTCTTAATCCAGTCGACTTCCACACCAAACTCCTGACACATGAGGTTGGTAGGAAAATCAGTCTGCACTATCAGGGAGCTATGTTTCCTCTGAACTGGGACCAAGTCGTGCAGACATTGGAGAGGTCACTGTCATTTTGGTCTACCCAGTTTTGATTATCACTGAGCCATCTGTTCCCCTGGCTGAGTGTGTAACATCCAAAGGGTACTGGCTTTTCTAATGTACTGGGAGTGTAGCATAATACATCCCTGCAGAGCTGGGAGGTCCTAGCCGGGGTCTCCCTGGCCGCTCTAGACAATTGCCCTTGTGTCTTTGTCCCACCTCTGTGATAGGACGCAGGTGCCTCCCATGAACCACCTTCCTCCTGCCATCTCCCAGATCTCGGCAAGCACTCTCCCTCTCTCCTTCTCTCTATCCACCTCTACCAATCTCCCCACTTTCCTAGAAGTCACTCTCTAGGATTAAGCTTTTCATCTCCTAGAGGACACCTGGAAAACTCAGGCTTTCAGAAAAAGAAGACGAGGGCTTACCCTCAAACAGCTTCATGTAACCCTGCAAAAACTCTCAGGCCACCTGAAAGGGTGGGGAAAATTAGGGGGGAAATTGGGAGGGAAAAATAGAGGAACGATAGAGTGTCTGTGGTGTAAATTAATATCTCAGTGAGTGGATCAGCTACAAATTTAGAAAATATTAATATCTCCTAAGGCATTTGTCTCAGGGTTAGTTGGAACCAGGCACTCATGCAAGTCAGAGGACTCAGAAAGCAGATGCCTTCAGCCCTCCTGGCTCCTGTCCCTCCACTGCTCCTGCACAACCCTGGGTGATGTGGCTTCCTTAACCACTGTGGTATTTTTACAGAAAATGAGCCAGTGAAGGACAAAAACTCGTGTGTCTGAAGAACTATCCTTGCTATTCTTGGTAGACAGGAGAATCCAAATAGAAGCAAAATTCCTGGGAGAAGCTGATCCAACAACTTCATCAAAGGATGAATCACTGCATTCTGGCCACAGGTGTGATGGGCCATCCAAACTATGGCTGACACTGTACTGGGACAGACTTTGGCCTATTCATGCTGTGCATGAATGTCACATGAATGTTGTATTCAGCACAGCTGTAAAATCCCAAAGAGAATTCTGAAACAAACGTTTTACAAAGTTAAGTAGAATGTGCACAAAGTATAGTGCACAGAGACAGTGATCAGTTTCCCAGGGAACTCACCTGTCTACCTCACAATTTTGCCAATAAGCAGAATCTCACCAGCGTGCCAGATTTCCACACTTGCTCATCTTAGCCCCCTAAAGGAAACCATTATCCAGCTTTCCGATATTACAGATTCAATACCAACTTCAATATTGTTTCTGAATTTAGTGTAAATGGATTCATACGGCATTTACTTTCCAGGACTGACTTCTTTCATTCACGGCTTATAAGGTTCACCTATGTTGTTGTGTTAGCTGTAGTTTGCTCTTTCTCATTAATATATAATACTCCCTTGTGTGAATATTATATTATTTGCTTATTTATCTTACATGTTGATGGGTTATCTTTGGTTTAGCTTCATTCCAAGTAAAGTTGATACACACATTTTTGTACATATATTTTGGTGTAAGTACATACGTATTTTTTAAAAGAAATAGATGCATTTCTTTTGAGTGTGTAACTAGTAGTAGACTGTTTGGGTCAACCTTGGTAGTGATATGGTTTGAATCTGTGTCTCCTCCCAAATCTCACGTCAAATTGTAACCTCAAGTGTTGGAGGGGAGGCCTAGTGGGAGGTGACTAGACCATGAGAGCGGACTCCCCCTTGCTGTTCTCATGATAGTGAGTGAGTTCTCAGGAGATCTGGTTGTTTAAAAGTGTGCTTCACTCTCTTCCTCCTGCTCCAGTCACAAAGGATGTACCGGCTTCTCCTTTGCCTTCCACTATGATTGTAAGTTTCTTGAGGCCTCCCCAGCCATGCTTCCTGTACAGCCTGCAGAACCATGAGCCAATTAAACCTATTCTCTTTATAAATTATCATGTCTCAGGTAGTTCTTCATAGCCATGCGAGAATGGACTAATACAGGTAGATACAACCAGTTTTCCAAAGCAGCTATGATCACGTCTACCCCCACCCAAGTGTGTGAGAGTTTCAGATGTTCCACACCTTAGCCCATACCAGGTACTGACAGTCTTTTTTGACCTTTGGCCATTATGGTGGTGTAAATAGTAAATTGTTGTGGTTTGAATATATATTTTCCTGTTGATTAATGTTGCTGAACACCTTCTCAAATGCACACTGTAAAAGTGAAAATATTCATTAGTTAAGTACATTTCCTGGTATTTTTCTCATCTAAATTTACTTTTTCTGATTTTTTATTGAATTGTAGTTCTTTATATGCTCATATGTATTATCAGCTATCTGCATTTTAGATGTCTCCTTCCACTCTGTAGCTTGTCTTATCAGTCTCTTAATGGTATTTTTTGATAAGCAGTTCTTAATCTTAATGGAGTCAAGTTTATCTTTTTATTTTTTTTAAAGCTGGTGTGTGTGTGCGTTTGTCCTACTTAAAATTGTTTTGCTCCCCTAAGGCTGTGAAATACTTTCATGTTATCTTTCACAGGCTTGTGTTTATTTTTATATGCATATCTATAACCCAGGTGGATTTGAGTTTTTGCATATGTGAGATGGATGGTCAAGATTCAGTTTGTTAAAGTCAAATTCATTAAGGTATGATATATATACACACAGTAAAATTCACCTCTTTCACTTGTTCAGTTTGATGGATTTTGGGAAATACATGCAGTCATGTAATTATAACAAAACTGAGATATTTAGAATTATTCCACCATCCTGAAAGCTTCTCTATGTCCCCTGGGTAATTGATTCCCTCCCTCCATACCCCAGCCCGAGTAAGCACTCATCTGATTTCTCCCCAGACATAATACAAATGGAATCATACAGTATGTAGCATTTTAAGTATAGATTTTTGAACTTAGCAGAGTACCTTTGAGATTCATATCTTTGGGAGGCTGAGGCAGGCAGATCGCTTGAGGCCAGGACTTTGAGACCAGCCTGGCCAAGACGGTGAAACCCAGTTTCTACTAAAAATACAAAAATTAGTCAGACATTCCAGCATGACCTGTAATCCCAGCTACTGGGAAGGCTAATAGGAGAGTCCCTTGAACCTGGGAGGTGGAGGTTGCAGTGAGCAGAGATTGTGTCACTGCACTCCAGCCTGGGCAAGGATTTATTTATTTATAAATAAATAAATCTTTAAGTGATATTTATTTCTTTGAATTGCTGAGTGGTGTTCCATGGTATGGGTGGATATATGACAGTCAGTTTATCCCTTTATGGGTAATGGGAATGTGGGTTGTTTCCAGTTTGGGGAGATTATAAATAATGATGCTATAAAGTGATCATAAACTACACTTTGTGTGGACATAAGTTTTGATTTTCTTTTTTTTAAATAATCCCTGGAAATGAGATTCTTGGGTTTTGTAGTAGGCTTATGTTTAAGTTAAAAAAAAAAAAGTACTACTGAAATGTTCTCCAAAATGTCTCTACCATTTTATTTCCCACAAGCAGTACTCCGGGATGTCTCTCAGTACTTTTTTTTTTTTTTTTGCCACTGCAACTGGTGTACAGTGGTATCTTATTGTGGTGTTACTTTATATTTCTCTAATGACTGATGATCCCAAGCATCCATATTTTTTATTTTGTACAGCATCTGTTCAAATATTTTGTACATTTTTTCATTTGCTTTATTTTTAAAGCTGTGGTAGTTATTTATATATTCTGGATACATGTCTTTCATCAGATCCGTGTTGCAATTATTTTCAACCCTTCAGTGGTAGAAAATTTTCAGTTTTCATTTTTTTAACAGTGTTTTGGGAAGAGCAGAAGTTTTTAATTTTGGCAAAGTCTGATTTATTAATGTTTTTATTTATGGTTTGGGTTGATTCCTAAGAAATCTGCCTAGCGAAATTTCAAAAACAGTTTCCCATGTATTTTACTTGAGAATTTTTATGCTTTTAGGTTTTACACTCAGCCCTATGTTCCACTTCATGGTAATTTTTATATAAGCTCAATAATGATGTCCAATTGTTCAAGCATCGTTTGTTGAAATCCTTCACTATTCTTTCTCCACTGAATTACTGGTACTTTTGCTGAAAGCCAATTGACCATACTATTCTATTTAAAAACTCTATTTCTGCTTGTTGATATATATGTCTACCCTTATGTCAATACTATAATAACTGCTAAAAAAACTTATTAAAATATGTTTTGCATGCCATAAAATCCACCCATCTAAAGTTTAGTAGTTTTTTAGTGTATTCATATTCACATAATCTAATGTTAAATATTTTTATCACCTCCAAAAGTAACCTCATAATGAGTAATCACTCCCCATTCCACCCTCTCAGTCTCTGTCAATCTACCACTAATCTACTACTAAACTACCACTAATCTGTCTCTGTGCATCTGTCTATTCTGAACATTTCACACGAATGAAAGTGCATAAAACATGATCTTTTGCATCTGGCTGATTGTACTTAGTATATTGTTTTCAACAGTCATCTGTTTTGTCACACATGTGAGTGCATCATTCCCCTTTGTGACTGAATAATATTATCCATTTGACAGTTGTTAGGCATTGGAGTTGTGTCCCCTTTGGGGCTATTATGAATAATGCTGCCATGAACATTCATATACAAACTTTGGTGTGAATATGTGTTTTTATTTCTCCTGGGTGTGTGTGTGTATATATATATATATATATATATATATATATATACACACCACATATGACTGGAATTGCTGGGTCATATGGTAGCTATATGTTAGCATCTGGGAAAACTGCCAAACTGTTTTCCAAAGTGGTTCTGGTTCTAATATTTCACATTTCCACCAGCAATATATGAGAGTTTGGATTTTTTTTTGGCATTCCTGTCAACTCGTTATTATCTGTTTTTTGTTGATTATAGCCATCTCAGTGGGTGTGAAATAAGTCTTATTATGGTTCTAATTTGCGTTTCCCAAATGACTAATGATGGTAGCATCTTTTCAGGTGTTAGCGATTTATATGTTTTCTTTGGAAAAATCAGTATTCAAATCCCTTGTCCCTTTTTAAAATACATTTTTGTCTTTTTATTATTGAGGTTTACGAGTTCTTTGTATATTCTAGATACAAGTTCGTTATTAATTACATAAAATGCAAGTATTTTCCTCCATTCTGTGGACTGCCTTTTCACTTCCTTGATGGTGCCCTTGAGGCAAACTTTCATTTTGATCAAGTTGACTTCATCCAGCTTGGTTTTTTGTCATTAGCACTTTAATGTCAACGAAACCTTTGCCTAACCCTGTATCATGAAGATGAACTCCTGTATTTTCTTCTAGAAGATTTATAATTTTCTTAATTTGGTTGTATGATTCATTTCAAGTTAAAATTTTGCATAATGTGAGGCAGGAAACAACTGCTTTCTTTTGCATATGCACATCCAGTTTTCTCAGAAGCATTGGTTGAAAAGACCATTTTACTTCATTGGCTTTATTTTTTGGCATGCTCATCAAAAATCAATTGACCATAAATGTGAAGATTTAATTTTGGACTCTCCATTCTATTCCACTGATCTGCTTGTCTATCATTATGTCTTTGCCATCATATATTAATTACTGTAGTTTCATAGTAAGTTTTTCAATTGAGAAATGTGAGTACCCCAACTTTGCTCTTTTTTCCAAGTTTGCTTTGATTATTCTAGGTCAGTTCCTTGTACTTCCTAAATAGTTATAGTCATTGCTGTTGGGTAGAGTGCTATAGATATCCATTAGCTATAGCTGGTATAAAAGTGTGCTAAAGTCTTCTATTTCTTTGTCAGTCTTTAACTTTGCTGGACTACCCACTGAAAGTGGGATAGCAAAGTCTCCAAATATTATTGTTGAGTCATCTATTTTTTTCTTTCACTTATGTAAGTTTTTGCTGTATTTATTTTGAGGCTCTGTTGCTAGGTACGTATCTGTTTATAATTGTTGTATCTTCTTCGTGGAATGGCACTTTTATCGTTTAAGATATCCTTTTTCGATTCTCAGTATTTGTCTTTTCTTAAAGTCTTTTCCATCTGATATTTATATGCCTATTTCAGTTTTTTTAATTACTGCTTGAAACCAAGCAGTATATTCTTTTCATTCTTTTATATTCAAGCTGTTTATTTTTTGAACCTACAGTGGGTGGCCTTGAACCTGCAGTGTGAAGAACAAAAGAAACACAGATATGTAGAAAGCAAGTGTCTGTGTCTCTACGTATCTGTCTCTTTTGTTTCTCCATTTTGAGACTTCTGCATTTTGTGTTAGACAGACACTTTCTAGTCTACCTTTGTAATCCTTTTGCTGTTTTTGTTGTTTACTGTTTTCTGTGATATCTTCTTAGTGGTTGACCCAGTGATTACAATTAGCATATTAGCTTACAACAATATGGTTCACATTAGTGTGAATTCAGTTTCAACAATCTTTGCTCCAAGTTGCTTTGTTCCCTCCTCTTTTTTGTACTATTATTGTCATATAAATTAAATCTTAATACATTATAAAGCCATAAGTATAGTTTTATAATAATTGCTTTATGCAGTTGCCTTTTAAAACAGATGGAAAGAAAAGATTTAGAAGCAAATGTGTATTTATCCTAAATTCCATAACATCTATGTAACTTCATTTACATTTCTTTTTATTTGTTTGTATAGATTTGAGTTACTATCTAGTGACCTTTCATTTCTGCTAAAGGGCTCTGCTTAGAATTTCTTGCATGAAAGGTTTACTAGTAATACATTTTTTCAGTTTAGTTTATCTGGGAGTGTCTTATTACCTTTCTTGGCAGGGGGAGGGATGTTAAGCTGCATATGCCTTTTTGGTTGAATTTTTTTATTTTCAACACTTTGAAGATATCATCCCCTGTCTTTGACTTTCATGTTTTCTGACTTTCACTACCACTTACCAGTACTGAGTGGAAATGTTCTCTTGTTTCTCATGGTCTCAGGGACAGCCTTTTGGGGAGCAGTAATGAGACACTTCTACAACTTACACTAGGAAAGTACTAGAGGAGAATAAATAGGGAGCCAGAACTTTCACACTGTATAGCAGGAAATAGGACCCCTACTTTCTTAGTGTCAATGAAGGCCAATTAGAGAACCTGGTCTTCTTCTACCACCTCTTGGTAGTGACAAGACAATACTCTTTCTCTCCACCCTAAAAGATCTGTGCCAGAGGAAGACAGATAAAATAAAAAGTTTAAATAAGATCCAAGGTGTCATATCATAATATATGTAATGCCCAGATTTCAACAGAAAATCATTCATTATAGCAAGAAAAAGATTTAAAGTTAAATGAAAAAAAAGACAATGAATCAATGTCAACATCAAGATACAAACGATGTTAGAATTATCTGACAAAATATTAAATCACTCATAGTAAAAGTGCTTCAGTGAGCAATTACAAATAAATTTAACACAAGTGGATAAAATAGAGTATCAGCAAAAAGAAAAATGAAAGATTTAAAGGAGAACCAAATGAGAATTTTAGAACTGAAAAGTGCAATTAACACAGTTAAAAATTCAGTGGCTGAACTTGACAGCAGAATTGAGAGGAAAAAGGAAATACGGCCACGCATTGCATAACATTCGATCACTGGCAGACTACATATAGGACTGTGGTCCTATATGATTATAATGGAGCTGAAATATTCCTATTGCCTAGTGACACTGTGGCCAGTATAATATCACAGCACAACACGTTACTCGTGGGTTTGTGGTGATGCCAATGTGCACAAGCCCACTGTGCTGCCATTTGTATAAAAGTCTAACATATGTAATTACATAGAGTACATCATACCTGATAATGGCACTTAACAACTATGTTACTAGTTTATGTATTTACTATACTCTGCTTTTATCATTACTTTAGAGTATACTCCTTGTACTTACTAAAAAAAAATGTTAACTATAAAACAATCTAATGCAGGTCCTTTCGGGGGGTGTCCAGAAGAAGACATTGTGAGCATAGGAGATGACAGCTCCATGGGCATTACGGTCCCTGAAAACCTTCCAGTGGGACTAACTGTGAAGGAAAACAGTGATATTGGTGATCTTGACTTTTTGGAGACCTAGGCAAATATGTGTGCTTGTGTCTTAGTTTTTAATAAAGTTTAAAAAGTAAAAAAATAAAAACAGAAAAAAATAGAAAAAAGCTTATAGAGTAAGGATATAAAGAAAATATTTTTATAAATCTCTACAATGTGTTTGAGGTCTAAGATAAGTATTATTATAAAAGAGTCAAAACGTTTTAAAAAATAGAAAGTTTATAAGATTAAAAATTTACAATAAGCTAAGGTTAATTTATTATTGAGAAAATAAAAATATTTAAAAATAAATGTAGTGTAGCCTAAATGTATTCTCTTATTATAAAGTCTGTAGTAGTGTACAGTAATATCTGACAGCTTCACCTTGTCTCACTACTTACTCACTGGCTCACTCAGAGAAACTTCCAGTCCTGCAAGCTCCATTCATGATAAATGCCCTATACAGGTATCTCATTTTGAAAACATTTTGTATTTACTGTACCCTTTCTATGTTAAGATATGTTTAGAGACACAAACAAGCGCCATTGTGTTACAAATGCCTACAGTATTCAATACAGTCACGAGCTGCTCCTTGTAGCCTAGGAGCAAGGGGCTCTCCCATGCAGCCAGGTGTATAGTAGGCTGCGCCATCTTGGTTTGTCTAAGTGCATTCTAGTGTATTCACATAATGACACACTTGCATAAGGATGCATTTCTGAGAATTAATCTCCATTGTTAAGCAACACATGACTGTGATAAGTAAACCAGAAGATAGAAATTATCCAAAATAAACAACAGAAATACAACAGACTGGGGAAAAAATGAACAGAGACTCCTAAACTTGTGGGACTATAACAACAACAAATCTAATACCACATTAGCAAAGTCTTAGAAAGGGAGAAAGAAGAGGCTGGGCTGAAAAACCCTTCCAAGCTCATTTTTTAATGTTTCATATCATCAAAGTTTGTTTGTATTTGCACCTATATTTGAGAGCTTCTCTTTGTTATTTTTCTTCCATTTCAGATCATCCATTGGGGATCACTTTGCTTCAGCCTGAATTATAATCTCTCTCAGTTTGCGTATGTGAAAATGTGTTTACTTTTCATGCCTTCTGAAAATATATTTTTGCCCTCCTCAATCTGCTTAGGATTGATTTTATTTGTTCTGGAGAATTTTGATCATACTTTTCAAACTATTGCCTCCCACCTTTTCTCTTTCCTCCCCACCTTTAGTATAGTTGGACATTTTCATTCCTTCCTTTAATTCTTCCCCTCTCTTTCATAGTCACCATCCCTTAGTATTCTTGTGCTGTATTCTGTTAAACACATACTCAGAATTCTCTTCCACTTCGGTAATTTTCCCTTCACTTTAATCTATTTCATCCAATTAGTTATATTTAAAAATGTGCACTGTGTGTGTGTGTGTGTGTGTGTGTGTGTGTATGTGTGTGTGTGTGTGTCTGTTTCTAGAAGTTCTACTTATTTATTTCTTGCTTGGCCATTTTTAAATGCTCACTTGCTTTACACTGTACCCATGTTTTCAAACTCATATTTCTTTAAACATATTGAACAGGTTTATTTTGTATTCTGAATTTGATAATTCTGATACCAGAATTCCAGTGGGCATGTCTATTAGTCAATTCTCACATTGCTGTAAAGAACTACCTGGACTGGGCAGTTTATAAAGAAAAGAGCTTTAATTGACTCACAGTACTGCAGCATGTACAGGAAGCATGGTTAGGGAGGTCTTAGGAAACTTACAATAATGAAGGGTAGGTGAAGAGGAAGCAAGCACCTTCCTCACATGGTGACAGGAGAGAGAGAGAGTGAAGGAAGAAGTGCCACACACTTTTAAACCATCAGATCTCGTGAGAACTCACTATCACTAGAACAGCAAGGGGAAAATCTGCCCCCATGATCCAGTCAACTCCCACCAGATCCCTCCCCAAACAACAGAAATTGCAGTTCTATGTGAGATTTGAGTGGGGACACAGAGCCAAACCAGACCAACATGAACCTGCTATTATTCCTTCCATCTTCCATTCATGGTTCGTTTTCTTGATTGCCACTTGTGACGTTTGATCAAGTTTTAATATCTTTGGAACTGCATCTTTCATTATTATCTGAGCTTTCAATTCGTGATGATTCCTCCAAAAAGGACCTGGACATGCTCCTGTGGCACCAGAGTCAGCACTATCCTACACTACTTGACATTAAATTATCAGCTTGAGCTTTCTTTGGGTGATCAAGAGGGTGAAATTGGGCTACAAATCTGCTTGAAGTCTGGCTTATGATAATATGTTACCAGGAGAGATATTGTTTTCTGCACTCTTCCCTAAGTAAATTATCCTCCCCCAGGGGAGAGTAGCAATAGTGGGGAGAAGTCAGCTGGAGGAGGGTAGAACAGGCTTACTCTTAGTGAAAGTGTATCCGGACGTTGAGTGTGCAGCCCTTTGGCCTCAGCCATATGCAGGAGTGTTTCACTAGCTTTCTTTGGGGGAAAGCATTCTGCTCCTTGATTCCTACCCACTTGACCATTTGCCCTCTGAAGCCAAAGAAACTGAACTCCTAGTCACCATCACCAGATTTGCCAATGCCCTCAAGAGAAATGGCTTCAGTGATGCTCTATTCCACTCGCTTGATTTCCTCTTCCACTGAAGTTTGGACTTATCAGTTGTTTTTCTGTTGCTTTTTATTGTTTTTGCTTTCTTTCCAGACCAAAGAATACATAATTTAAACATTTAATTCAGTGCTGTTAGGAAATATGTTCATTCACTGTATCTAGTTGGCAGTGAGAGCTCTGGCCTTTCTCCGTCCCTTACATACCCCATTCCCCCCATCCCTTGTTCGAATTCATGGGACACTCCTTGTCCGATTCCTTCTATGCCTGATGATACCTGGTCTCACATGTTTCAGCTCAAAGTCTGCTCACATCCTCCTTTCTCAGGGCAGTCTTTCTGACCTTCTATTAAAAACAAACCATGAGACTGAGAAAGTCTATTATTCTGTTTTTTCCTTTATCCATAGCATTTTTCGTTGTCTGAAATTAACTCATGGAGATATGTTACAGCCTCTTCTTGTGTGTCTTCAGCCACTGGAATAAAAACTCTGCAAGGGCAGTGACCTTGTGCCTTTTATTGACTGCTTTTGTGGTGCCAAAGCACACGCCAGCCATCAATATGTGTTTGCTGAATGGAATGAATGAATGAATGAATGAATGAATAACTGGGACTCTGGGGGGACTTAAGAACTCTTGATGGAAGGAAGCCACACTCTCTCCTATGTCTCATTCCATGTTGACTTTCATTTGGGGAAATTTAACTATTCAGCTGGTGAAATGTAAGAATCGGTCTCTGCATTCTCATGGGCATGCTTGTTCATTTTCTTCTCTTTCTATTTCTGCTGTGCGCATTTCACGTTGGTGGAACACTATGAATAACCCACGCTGAGAGTTGGTGACTTCAGCTCACCTTGTATTGCATTGCTTCAGGCTCTAATATCTATACACATAGAACCCAGAACCTTAGGGTCAGAAGGTGCCTTGGGTCTTCTAGGTTGCAAATTCTTTTGAACATTTATTGATGAGCTGCAATACAAAGCAATTGTTTGGGTCAATATCTGAAATGTCTGTGGAAGAGCTGGCTTCAGGGGCAACTTTAACTTCTTGGGGTTACGATCCCACTTCACCCCCATCTGCAGCAGTTCTTTTCACAAGGTGGCCCTTGGCTGTATCAGGGCCTTCCCACATAATTCCACATGGGAGCTCCAGTCTCCTTTCACTGACAGTCAGTTTTAGCCCAGCAGGCAAGAGGAAGCCTCTTCTGGTATTGCCCCTATATTCTTGCCATTCACTAGGATTGGACTGGCTGAGGCCTGTGTCACTGCAGAGCCCTGCAGAACCAACCACTATAATGTGGGATTCTGCCTGGGTCACATCCAGCCATCCCTGCAGTGCGGGGGGCTCAGAAGTTAAGAGCTAGTCACACCCCAATCACACATATGGTGGGGGAATAAAAGTTGGGTTGAAGATTTTTCATGTAAATACAGTTCGGAGACAAACATATTCAAAAGTATTTGATACAGGCAAGAAACCCTGGTGTCTGGAAGAAATTGGAGAAACAGGATTGAACTCACCCCCATGGTAAGAGATGAAAACCTGGCTGGGGGTGGTCATTATCTCAGGATATAAAACTTAAGGGGATTGGGAGTTGTTTATTCAACAAATACGCGTTGAGCGGGTAGTCCGTGACAGTCACAGCACTGCTGGACCGTCCATTTCAGTGATGGGCACAGGCAATGTGAATCCATATCTAAATGAGATCATTTCAAGTCAATTAAGTGTATTAAAGGCAGTAAGACAGGGCGTTACAGAGAATGGCAGAGGCAATGGGGACCTTCTTTAACTGGAGTAATCATGGAGGACTTCTTAGGGAAGGTAGCATTTGAGCAGTACCTGAGTGAGCAGGACAAACCCAGGTAAAGTGTAGAGGGCAGATAGTTCCAACTAATAGCAGTAGATGAGTCCATCAGCCTGACCCAGGATACGTTTATTGTGTCGAGAACAGAAGGAAGACTCGTATTGGCTAGAGTCCAGCAGGCAGGACAGAGGGGATGTGGCCCAGTCTTGCATATGGATGGGCTACACTGAGGAGTTTGGGTTTTGGTCCCAATGCTACATGGAGCCAGTGTAGTATTTTAATTCAGGAGGGGATTATGTTTCTAATGTATAGCTTGAACTGGAGAGAAACGAATTGTAATCTGGGCCACAGGTAAGGAGATGGGCAGAGGTGGACGATTGTGTGAAAATGCTGAAGATAGAACTGCCAGGACGTGCCAGTAGGTGGGATACGTGCAGTGGGTGAGAGAGAGGCTTTTGGCTTAAGCAACTGGTGGATGCTGTGTCTTTTACTGAGATGAAGGACTTGTGGGGTGAATCTGGAAGCGTGCCGGTCTGGGAGGGAGGAGCCAGTAGATGGCATTAACTTCCAAGAAATTGCCGTGACAGGAGAAGACCCACAAGCCAAGCCAGGAGAGACTGCGCCGTGAGTCTTGTTGGTTAATGCAGTGTCAACATTCTGTATTTGACTTCAACTTCACGACACATTTTATTTTATCTATTTTAAAGGGACATTTTAACCCTGACTTACTACCTGATCAGGTTTGGATCTCTCTAGAGAAAACCTAGGCATCTTTTCTGGACACTTCTCAGCTTTGTCTGGTGGTAAGAACTAGGTGGCCAAACTCTCGCTGGCTGGGACTGCAAAGATACAAATGCTGCAGCGGTGAGACTCACCTCTATCAGGCCAACGCTTTGGGAATGTGGAGGCTGGAGCAAAGCCATGCAAGGCATCCTCTGAACCTGCCATTCTAACCTGCTCTGGGAACAGATTCAAGGGACATGTCCAGGCCTCTCTGCAAGGGAACGGCAAGGCAAGCTAATTCAGAGGCACTTCTGCCACCCCATGGATCACCCTATTGATAGAGCCAAAGATTTTTTTTGGACAAAAGTAAAAGAAACCGACTCAAAGTAGTTGAAGAAATAAAAGGTTGTATTTATTGAATGAAGGAGAATCTTACTAAAGCCAAGAACAGGGTGTGCCCTGGACAAGGGCAGGGTGGGAGCAAGAGATGTTCTGCTGACATGAAGGTGCCACGGTTTCTGGCCAGTTTTGCTGGAGTCCTGCTCAGTGTCTCTGTCTTTGTCTCTCCATCTCTCCATCCCTTGCTGTGAGTCTGAGTACTTATCTCAGTCTCTTCGTGGTTTGAGTGTATGAGGGGGGTGCACAACTACCTCCATTTCTCTGGATGTCTCCATGGGTGTTTCCTTTTCTCTGCCTCAGTGTTCATCTCCTGTCTCCTTCTCCTCCTTTCTCTTTGTTATCCTTCTAGTAACTGGAGTGGCTGAGCCAACATGGCATCCTCTGGCCTAAGAGGTAAAATTACTTCCAGGTTAAGCCCCTTGCAGAGGGTAACTACAGCCTGACTGGATGAATGAGAGTCAGTCATCCACCCTGGTCCAATCAGCAATTGCTAATGGGAGGGCTGATGCCATTCTCCCATGATTGCAAGGGACAGCTCTGGGTTTGGAACATTCCTTGTAGACGGGATGGTTGTGAGAGGGACAGAAACTCCACCACAAAGGTCCTGGGAGGACCACAGGGACTAAAATGTCAAAGCAGCAAGCTCATGATTTATTTCTTGGGCATGTAGTTTTTTCCCAAGTCCTCTGCGTGGTTGTTTTATCCAGCATCAGTGCCAAAGGAGATTTCCCCAAAGGGAAAATTACTGCAGTAGCAGACGAATTACAGTCCTTTCCCATTTGCAGGCTCTCCCACGCATTCCTTCTTCTGTTCCCAAACCACAGGAGACGACCGGAGAGAGAACAGACAACCTGTCCAGAGCATTTGCCTTTGGAGTCTGCAGGGCTGGTGACAGTATCCTTAGATGGGGAAGGCTCCTGGGGACCCCACAGTCAGGGCTCCCACCTCCTCTCCCACTGTGCTCTGCCTCATGCCCTGGGCTGCCTGTGTGACTGCCTCAAAACTGGGGGTTCTTCGGTGAGCAGATGGCTGCTTAGTGTAAGTGGAACAACATATTTTTAAAATAATATTTGACAGAAGGGAAGAAGGAGGCCTTACCATAGTCAAACCACCCTTCCTAGCTTGAATCCAACGCATCCTCCCGTAGTGTAAAGGCTGCCCCCACGCTCTCTCGTGACAACTGTGGGGTGTGGGGTGCGGGGTGTGCTGCTAAATTCAAAGACAGGAAGGCAGCTTGGGTGCATCTTTAGAAGCATGAGCACCCCCAGTATCCACTCTAGATATTTCTCCAGACCCTCCCTCCTCAGGCACTTTTCCCTGCCTGTTCGTTTACTTTAATCGTTAAATTTTTCATCATTCTACTCTTTGTACCTTTCCTTTCTATGGTCTTTTATTCTCTATGATTTTGAGCCTCACTCTTCAGCTACTAAATTCCTTACACATGATATTATTTATTTCTCCCTCTGTGTGTCAGCCCCTCCTCTCCCTCATTCAGAATCTTTTCCCTGTTGACTTCTTCGTCACTCCAGGCTCTGGGTAGAGGAAGTGGCTGAATTTCCAAATGAATTATTTCCATGATAAAAAGGGAGAACCTCTCCATACATTTTGCATTTCTGTTCACTTTTTTTAAACAGAGAAGAAAGAAAATAAAGACAACTCACCAAATTCAGCCACTTATTAAATGTGTGTTTTCTTTAAGCAAGTCACATTCATATTCTAAAATAAGTGATGTCAAAAAGAGATTATATACCATTACCCTAGTGGCAAAGCAGTGAGTATCCCTTTGCCTTGAGAAGAAGTAAACAAAACTAAATCCAATGGACAAGAGCTGTTGATATGATGAAATCCCAGCTCTGTGAGGCGACTTGAAGAAGCCTCTGAGCCTGAAGCCCCTGGGCCCCATGGTTAAAAGGAGGAATTATCCAGTGCTAAAAAGGCATGGAAGTCACACAGACACCAGACTGGAACTTCCTTCTTGAAGTAATCGCAGCCCTTCTCCAGCTTGTCTTCTCCCTCTGAGACCAGCTGAGAACCGACCCTGAATCATAAATGTTTATTGCTGGAAAAGTCTTCAGCCACCCCCTAATCACTTCATTTCAGGCTTGGAGTAACTCGGGCTCAGAGAGGTTGTGTTTTTGGCAGTCTCACAGCTCTCTAGCGTTGGAGGCCAGCCTGCAGCTGAGGACTTAACCCGGAATTCCCCACCTGCAAATGACAGTGGCTTAGGCTGCAGGCGTGCAGGGACTTTTTGGAGCAGCATGTTAGGGTCTCATTTTTCAAAGTGCTGGGCTTCCAATGCTCTCTGTCATTTTCACCAAAGGTGAGAGCTGCATTTGCATAAAACCAGGTCTCTGATCCTACATTGTAACACACAGGGGCAAGACTGAGCCTCCACCTGGAAGGGCAGCCACCGCCAGGCTCCAGTTTTAAGGTTTTCTGAGACTTCCTGAAAGCTTTCAACCAGGTTATTGTCTCCTTTAATGAGGAAGAAGGAGCGATTCAAAACCATCACATCCACGTTATTCAAAGTCTCTCTAGCCTGGATTGGTATAGCTCAGGACCTTAGCAACCTGGTGATATTGGAAATGAAAACTCAAGCAATTTGTAAACTGTCAAGCTTAATACAAGATCTTTGTGCTAATGGGATTGTATTGACTCGAGCATTATCAGAAGAAAAGGTTGATGGAATACTAGGACGAAATGAAGACACAACACACATTTTGAGTGCATCTCCGAGGCGCTGTAAATTTGGGCATTGAGTTGGAAGCACAGCAGTTCATTAGCTGTGACCACAGCTCACTGTGGCCATGCCCAGCTATGCTCAGTGAGGAGAAATTCCAGGCTTGGCATCCCGACACAGGCAGGAAGCACGAGCGTGTACGGTGTGTGTTCTTCGCACTCCCGTGTCCCCAGCTCCTTGCCAGCTCCCCTTTCTCTCCTGTTCCCTCTCACGTGACGCTCCGGCGGCCACTGCTGTTTCGTGCCAGATGCAGACCAAATGCTGTGAGGACACTCTGCTCAGTGAAGGGAGATCCACAGAGCTTGAAGGAGGCCACTTGTGGGAACTAATAAAAAGGGTGAATATGCGTTTGCCCTACTCCTTCTCCTTCTCAAACAGCTCCCTAACCACCCAGCAGGCCTGGCTCTGCCTTCACACGGGAAAAGTCTGGCTTTCCAAGGCTCTCAGGCAGCCACAGCCCGCCACAGCCCTATGTGGTCTGGTTCCGGCAGGAGGTATCAAAGGAATTCTGCCCTGGGACATCTCACTTCTTTCCTGATAAAGGGGCCAGTATCGTCCTTCCTTCCTTCCTCCCCCTTCTCAGGTACGAGGGGCAGACACCATGCCATGGTGACAGTGTGTTCCCTTGACGGCCACCAGAACCACTGGCGGTCCAGCTGGACACTGCAGAGTCCTGGAACCACACCCCCTGCCTCCTTCCAGAGTCCTTACCTGAGATAAATGAAGCTCAGCTGGATGAAGACTTTTGATTAATGAAGGAAGATTCTTGTTGCTTACAGTCCAAGCATAGCTGGCTGAAATGCTGTGCAGACCTCAGGGCAGGGCAGTCATCCATGTGGCATGGCTCACATCTCGGCTAACTGCGACCGTGGCCCCACAACTTGTGCCATCATGTCGCACATGAATGCTGAGTTGAGCAAATAGTATATTCTGCCTCAGTGGTCCCTGTCCCCCAGTGGGATATGGCTGTGCTTTGGTACTCACTCACCATTGGCTTTGGACCTAGAAATTTGTTTCTGAAATGCCACATCCTGGTGCAGTTGGGAAGAATCATGCATAGGAAAATCATGAGCTACTGAAGGTCTGAGCAAACCTGGCAACCTGCACAGATTCCGCTGCCCTCCTGGGTCCATCTCCTCCCAATAGGGCCAGGAGAACCTCTCACACCTGATTCTGGGGCATGGCCTTTGGACGGCGCCTTCCTGGTTTCTAGGATTGACAGTCCATGTATCTCTTATCAGTCGGGCAGAAAGATGGGCTCAAAGGCTGAGGCACCCCAAGAGAGATCTGCCAAGTTTCTGTGGGGATGACCTTGCTGGCTCCACATTTAGGAATGACAGGATGGGAAGGGCCTCTTTGTAAAAAACAGAACTGGACACACTCACTGTTTCCTAGTGGAGTTTGCAGTGTTGATGAGAACTAAGAACTGGCTCAGCAGTCTCCTCTCTTAAAACTTTCTTTTCTTACTAATATTTCAGAAATATGAGTGCCAAAAAGCCTATAATTTCATCAGAAAATTTTCAGAAATGTTAACAACATGTAAGTCAGGAGAGAGAGCTGTCTTTCCATGTGAAAGCTCCTTGTGAGGTACGGTAAGAGCACTGATCTTTTCCAGTTTCTTCTCATATATGTCACATGTTCAAGCCTCATGGGGCCCTAGGAGGCAGCAAGACTCCTGACAACAGGGTAAAGATCCTAACCTCTTGTTGGTCGGCCCAGAGTCTAACAATTTCGGTTAAAAAAGATAGAGGTAGGCCGTGTGTGGTGGCTCATGCCTGTAATCCTAGCACTTTGGGAGGCCAAGGAGGGAAGATCACAAAGTCAGGAGATCAAGACCATCCTGGCCAACATGGTGAAACCCTCTCTCTACTAAAATACAAAAAACTACCTGGGCGTGGTAGTGTGCACCTGTAGTCCCAGCTACTCGGGAGGCTGAGGCAGGGGAATCACTTGAACCCAGGAGGCAGAGATGGCCGTGAGCCGAGATCGTGCCACTGCACTCCAACCTGGGTGACAGAGCCATACTCTACCTCAAAAAAAAAAAAAAAAAACAAATAGAGAGCTTAGAAATTACTTTTTGTTATAGAAAGATTGTTCAGTGTGTGTGGATTGGACTGAGGATTAAAATCTGTACCCCTTTTCCCATCACGGTTCTACACCGTGGGCATGGCTCTCTCCCATCACATGGAATTGCTCCTCTTCTAATAACCACATGACTTGGAGCCTCGCAGCACCTCCTTCTGGGGGTCTCCTTCTCGCACGTCCTCCCAGGGACTTGGCAGCTCCATCCCTGAGGCCTGCAGAGGCTGTGGCTGTGGCTGTCCATTGTTCTTGCTCCTTGGCTTCGGTTCTGAGTCATCAAATGCCTGCAGCTCGCACACTGGAACATTCATATTTTGGATAAGGTAACTTAAAAAATACTTTACTAAAAGCCAGTCATCATCTTTGTAACAATTTTCAGCATCTTGGCAAAAGTAAGAAGTCATTCTCAATGATAAAGATAGTTTTCCCAGTTATTTTTTCCCCAAGATTCTAAAAATATTATTTTTTGTTTAGGAAACTGGTCAATAAACACTAATTCTGGTGAAAGAAAACGCATGCTACATACTCCATTAAATCCCACAGGCTCTCTGCACACCCTGCCATTCAGAAATCTTAACATGCCAAGCAAACGTTTTCAATATAATTAAAGAAATGAATGGTGGCTGGAGACTACAGGACTCTGATCACCAAGATTCTTTCCAGCCACTCTTACCTTCTTATGGGTATACTCAAATGTCACCCTGGGAGTGGTCCAGGGAGGGAGGGAGGGAACCCACCGCATGGGAAGCTTCAAGAAATCTGGGCATTTGGAGAAGGTGGGTGAGCCTTGAGTCCACTTGGAGAGATTTTTACTTTCTTCCACTTCTAGAAACAGTGCCCTTTTTTTTTTTTTTTTTTTGGTGGGTTTTATTGTGTTTTCGGTAATTTTTTAAGCAGTCAACAAAATAGCTTCTAGAAAATGGAAAACCCAGAGTGTAAACTACAGGAGCTCCCGGTTTCGACCAGTTCCCTGCTTTACCTGCTGGGCCTGTGATATGAAGAAGCATCATGGCTTCCACGACAACCTTGGAAATGAACTTCATTGAAGGGGAATGCACACTGAGGCATATGATTGCTGTTGTGAAAAGAGTGCACATCCTTTCCTTTGAAACCATGAGTAATGTGTAAGAGTCACATGTTACTGTGTCAGTGCAACATCTTAGGGATAGAGAAAAATTAGAACTATTTTAGTCTTCACTAGCGTATATACACAAACATATATAGTTTCACCATTGATGGAATAATATACAGCAGATAAATGAATAAATTAGAGCTAAATACATCTAAATTCATAAATCTCAAAAATATAATGATATAGTGGTGAGTGAAAGTAACATGTTTTAGAAGGCTGTATGAAACACGATCAAATTACAACTTTTTAAAAACACAGGACAATACTATATATCATTATGGGTCACATGAATGTGTAGTTGAAATATGAAAACAAGAATCAAAAGATATCACCAAATTTGAGATATGGAAAGTAGAATGGGCACAGATCTGAGATGTTTTCCATAAAGAATTATTTTCTCTCACTGTGCCATTCTATTCCTTTAAAAATATCTGAAGCAAAATGAAAAAAAAAAACTGTAATATTTGCTAAGTCCTGGTTTTGGGTCCATGGGTCTTTTTGACATTATTCTCCATACTTTTCTTTGTATTAATCTTTCATGTAATCAATGGGGCAAATTTTTGTCTAAGAAAGAAGGGATCCACTTGACCTTTATTTAACTCTTTGGAATAAAAATACAAAGACAGGTCAACCTGTAAAAATGTGAATCAATCCCTATCTCAGATTCCTCATCACAAAGGCCTAAAGATCACGGGAGTGGGGAAAAGGTTGCACAAAAGGACAAGATTTGTTAACTTCATACAAATGTTCTTTGAAAATAGAAGCACACGTAAATCTTTTTTAAAAGAAATTTTTTGTTTTAATTTCAGTTTTTAGTGCAGAGAATATTTCATATGAAATGCTTTTCATGGTAGAAATTTCTATTTTTTTCTTGTATATATTATGTAAACAACATGATGTTTTGAGGTATACATACATGTAACTACATGTGTATATATATCTCACAGTACCTGTGTTACTATACATATACTGACATGATTATCAGGGTCAAGCAAATGAACAAAGCCATCATCACCTAGAGTTACTTGTGTGTCAGAGACAGGAGAGAACATCGAAATCTAATCTCTTAGCAAATTTCCAGTACAACATGATATTATTAACTGCAGTCATCATGCTGGACATTATATATCTAGACTTATTCATCATATATAATGGCAACTTTGTACCCATGACCTATATCTTCTCATTTTCCCCTCATCCCACCCCTGATAACCATCATTTTACTTTCTGTTTCTACGTATTTGGCTTTTTCAGACTCCACTTATAATTGAGGTTCACACAATAATTTTCTTTCTGTGCCTGCACTTTCATCAGTTGTCATAATGTCCTACAGTTTCCTCCTTGTTGTCACAAATGACAGATCAAATAATATTCCATTACACACACACACACACACACACACACACACTCTGCAATTTTGTTGTCCATTTATTTAGGTTGTTTTCATATCTTGGCTATTGTCTGTGATGCTGCCATTAGCATGGGAGCACAGATATCTCCATACGGTGCTATTTCATTGCCTTTGGATGTGTATCTCACAGAGAGATTGCTGGACCATAAGGTCTTTAATTTTTTGAGGAAACTCCATACTGTTTTCCATCATGTCTGCATCAATTTGCATTCCCACTAAGAGTGGACAGCAGTTCCCTTTTCTCCACACCATCACCAACACGCATCCTTTCTTGTCTTTTTGATAATAAGCATTCTAACAGGTGTGAGGTGATATCTTATCATAGTTTTGATTTGCATTTCTCTGATGTTTTCTGATGTTTCTACGATGTTGAGCACCATTTCCTGAGCCTGTAAGCCACTCATTTGTCTTCTTTTGAGAAACATCTATATAGGTCTGTTGTTTATTTTTAATGAGGTTTTGAGTTTTTTTTTTTTTTTTTTAAGTTGTAGCCGTTCCTTACGCAGTTTGAATAGTAACTCATCAGATATGTGGCTCACAAATATTTTCTCCCAGTCTGTAACCTGCCTTTGATTTTGTTGATTGTTTCCTTTGTTGTGAAGAAGGTTTTAAGTTTGATATACTCCCACTTGCTTATTTTTGTTTTTGTTAGTACTGGAAGTGCTAGCAAGAACAAACAACAAGAAGAAATAAAAGGCAACAAAATGGGAAAAGAAGAAGTAAAATTATCTCTATTTGCAGATGACTTCATTCTATATGTAGAAAACCCTAAATACTACACACACACACACACACACACACACACACACCTATTAAATGAATTCAGTAAAGTTGCAGGATACAAAATCAACTTATAAAAATTGGTTGCATATTTTTACGTTAATAATCTATCTGAAAAGCAAATCAAGAAAATAATTCCATTTATGATAACAACAGAAAACATAAATTACTTAAAATAAATTTAACCAAGGAGGTGAAATATTTGCACACTAAAAACTATTAAACATTGATGAAATAAATTGAAGAAGACACAAATAAACAGATATCCAGTGTTAATGGATTGAAAGAATTCATATAGTTAAAATGTCCATAGTATCCAAAGCAATCTACAGATTTAATGCAATCCTTGTTAAAATTCTATTTACAGAAATAAACGAGAAACCTCTAAAATTTATATGGAACCACAAAAGACCCTAAATAGCCAAAGCTGTCTTGAGAAAAAAGATGTAAAAGAAAAGCTGGAGACATGACACCTCTTATGTCAAATTATGCTACAAAACTATGGTGATCAAAACGCTAAGGTACCAGCATAAAAAGAGATATATAGACAAATGGTACAGAACAGATAGCCCAGAAATAAGCTCAATCATACGTGGTCAACTAATTTTCCACAAAGGCACTAAAGAATCATAATGAGGAATGGATAGTCTACCCAATAAATGACCTTGAGAGAATGGTATATCCACATGGAAAGAAGGAAAGAAAGAAGAAAGAGAAATGAAAGAAAGAAAGAAGGAAAGAAGGAGAGAGAGAGAAAAGAAAGAAAGGAAAGAAAGACAGAAAGAGAGAGAGAGGAAGGGAGGGAGGAAGGGAGGGAGGAAGGGAGGGAGGGTGGAAGGATGGAAGGAAGGAAAGAAAGAGGACCCTTATCTTCCAACATGCACAAAAATGAACTCAAGATGGAGTAAAGACCTAAATGTAACACCTGAAACCATAAAACTTCTAAAGGAAAACATAGAGGAAAGACTCCGTGACATTGGCCTTGGCAGTGATATTTTGGATGTTTCAAGTTAACTCTTCTATTACTCGTCATTCACTGACTCCACATACGATCCATCCCTCAAATATTCTCAGAACATACCACCAAGACTGTGGTCACTTCTTTGGGATGCTTTAAAGTTAATCAGGAAAAAAATAAAACTGGGTTTTACCTTTGAAAAACTTTCTGACGGTACCAATGTGTTCAGACAAATAGACGGACGGATGAGTGAACAATCCAGATCTGCTCTTTCCTTGTGGTCTACGTCCCTCTGTAGATTTCTCTGGATTTTGCCGTTCACTGAATGCACATGAGCACTGAATTTACTATCTATTGCTGTATAATAAGTTATTTTAAAAGGCATTGGCTTAAAACAACAAATATTTATCATCTCACAGCTTTGTGGATCAGGAATCATGAAGCAGCTCAGTCGGGTATTTCAGGCTCAGGGCACTGTAGAGGTGAGCCAAGGTTGCCATTATCGGAAGACTGGACCAGGGATGGAAGATCTGCATTTGGGCTCATACTTGTGGCTGTGGGCTGGAGGCCTCAGTTTCTCACCCTTGGGCCTCTCCTTGGGGCTGTTCCTGACAGGGCTTCCCTAGAAGGAATAACCCAAGGAGGAGAAAAAAAGACCAAGCCAGAAACCACTGTGTCTTTTATAACACAGTATCAGGAATAATGAAACACCTCTTCTGTGTTCTTTTGATCTCACAGACCAACCCTGGTACCATGTGGAAGGAAATTACAAAACAGTGTGAATATCAGGAACTGGGGATCACTGAGGGTGCCTGGAGGCTGGAGCCTACAGGTACTTTGTGGCTAGTCACAGTGACGGTGAGGAAGCAGCTACTTTCATCACAGCTAAAAACTGACACACAAAACACACAAGCAGAGAAGAGCCCTATATTTCTGCTTCTCCTTCAGGGTTTTACTTTTTTCCCTGAAGCCACTATTCACCCTTCCAGAGAGATGTTCTTTATTTATTTTTTATTGCTGGCTGGATATTAGGCAAAATAAGCCTCTCCTGTTTCCCCAGTTGAGGACAATTGAGAAAGGCTAATGTTTGCCAAAGAATATCTCATGGTAGTAACAAAACTTTTAAGGAAATAATGACAGAAAGCACGATCAGCAGTTCTGAAACTTGGACTTACAATTTCCACACTAACTCTTTTCTTGCCCCACAGAAAGTGTCAGGCAACTAGGCTGACTTCTTGCTTTAAAAACACTCCACTGCACTGGAAAGATGCCGACATATTTCCTACTCACTGCTGGGGTCACCGATCAGCACTGTCACTCAGACCTCTTCAGCTCCAGCATTGTCTGTGTCAGGACCAAACTGTCAATGCCACCATGAAAGAGTGCTCACCACTGACCGGGATACAGCAACCAATGCTCATTGAGTTCCATGACCTTCCTCGTGTTAACACTCCATCTCCATCAATGCAGTGTTTGCTAAAGAAGAGGCCCACAATCCAGAAACGAGAACAGTGGCTCACTGAAGCCCACAGGGCTTGAAGATGTAGACACGGCTAAAGCCTTTGCTGAGTGTGGACGGAGTGTCAGTCCTGAGCAACTTGGCTTTGATTCTTTGGTTGCATTTGATGGAGAGCAGGGAAAGGGGGCATGCACATGGGCCACGTGTTTGCGAGGAGGAGCCCTGGGAGATTTTGAGCACTTGGGCCTGGTGGCATTTGGGATGGGCTAAGATACTCAATCAGACTGAGTTGGAATACATGGCACTCTGGGCTACATGTGCAGTGATAGCTCTGAGAGCACAGCAAAGGGCATAGGGAGGAGGTACTGGAACATCTTATAGGCACTGCTTACAGCCCACCACTGCCTTCCTTCCCACTGCCCTCAGGATAATCCCAAACCCTCCACTGGCTTGCAAAGCTCTGCTTGCCTGCTGGCTCACACCTACTCACACTTCCAGGCTGCCCTTCTGCCCAGCTCTCAGGACTGGGTCCTTCTCCATGGACTAGACATACCTAATTACCACTTGGCCTGGGGCCACTTCCTGCCTCCCCACCCACTTTATCTGGTTACCAACTAGGGAACTGTTAGATCAGTGGCTCCCCACCAAGGGTGAGCTTTTCCCCCAAGAGATGTTTTACACATAGCCATGACAATCCTAAGCGAAAAGAACAAAGCTGGAGGCATCACACTACCTGACTTCAAACTATACTACAAGGCTACAGTAATCAAAACAGCATGGTACTGGTACCAAAACAGAGATATAGACCAATGGAACAGAACAGAGGCCTTGGAAGCAATACCAGACACCTACAACCAACTGATCTTTGTCAAACCTGACAAAAGAAAGCAATGGGGAAAGGATTCCCTGTTTAATAATTGATGTTGGGAAAACTGGTTAGCCATGTGCAGAAAGCTGAAATTGGACCCCTTCCTTACACCTTACACTAAAATTAACTCCAATGGATTAAAGACTTAAACATAAGACCTAATGCCATGAAAACCCTAGAAGAAAACCTAGGCAAAACCATTCAGGACATAGGCATAGGCAAAGACTTCATGACTAAAACACCAAAAGCAATGGTAACAAAAGCCAAAACAGAAAAATAGGATCTAATTAAATTTAAGAGTTTCTGCATAGCAAAAGAAACAACCATTAGAGTGAACTAGCAACCAACAGAGTGGAAAAAAAATGTTTGCAATCTACCCATCTGACAAAGGCCTAATATCCAGAATCTACAAAGAACTAAAGCAGATTCACAAGAAAAAAAAAAGAAACCCATTCAAAGGTGGGTGAATGATATGAATGGACACTTTTCAAAAGAAGACATTTATGAGGTCAACAAACATATGAAAAAATGCTCATCATCACTGGTCATTAGAGAAATGCAAATCAGGGACTCCATGTTTGGGGCCCCTTCCACGAACACTCCCTTTGTGGAAGCTGTCTTTCTCTCTCTTGGATTTCCCCTCTGGAGTGCCCTTCCACACTCTCTCATGGAAGTCTGTCTTCCCCTCCTAAATTCCATCTCTCTCTATTCCCTTCCACTCAGTGTGGAAGCTGCTTTCCTCTCCTGGATTCAAATCTTTCTGGATTCTCTCACTCAGTGTGAGAGTTAGCTGTTTTTTTTCTCTCTCCTTCTCCTGTTTCTCTCTCTCTTTAAATAAATCACTTTCTACAAACAAAAAAAAAAAAGAGAAAAATGCAAATCAAAACCACATTGAGATACCAGCTCATGCCAGTTAGAATGGCGATCATTAAAAAATCTGGAGACAGCAGATGCTGAAGAGAATGTGGAGAAATAGGAATACTTTTACACTGTTAGTGGGAGTGTAAATTAGTTCAACCATTGTGGAAGACAGTGTGGTGATTCCTCAAGGAACTAGAAATAGAAATTCCATTTGATGTAGCAATCCCATTACTGGCTATACACCCAAAGGATTATAAATTGTTCTATTATAAAGACACATGCTCATGTATGTTCATTGCAGCACTGTTTACAATAGAAAAGACCTGAAACCAACCCAAATGCCCATCAATGATAGACTGGACAGAAAAAATGTGGCACATACACACCATGGAATACTATGCAGCCATAGAAAAGGATGAGTTTATGTCCTTTGTAGGGACATGGATGAATTTGGAAACCAGCATTCTCAGCAAACTGACACAAGAAAAGAAAACCAAACACCGCATGTTCTAACTCATAGGCAGGTGTTGAACAGTGAGAACGCATGGACACAGGGAGGGGAGCATCACATAATGGGGTCTGTTGGCGGGTGGGGAGCTAGGGGAGGCACACTAGGGGGTGGGGAGGTTGGGGAGGGATAACACTGGGAGAAATGCCTGATGTAGGTCACGGGGGGATGGAGACAGCAAACCACCATGGCATGTGTGTACCTATGCAACAGTCCTGCAAGATCTGCACATGTACCCCAAAACTTAAAGTAAAATAAAAAAAAAGAGATGTTTTACAACTTTTGGAGACATCTTCGTTGTTAAAACAAAGAGAAAGTGACTGCTCAGCACCCTTCACAGGATAGCTCCTCCCCTCCATCCCCCTCAGTTCACAGGACAGCTCCTCCCCTCCACCCCCCTGAATTC